>ML782576.1:267105-281848 GCA_009831015.1 Picea engelmannii
GGAGCATTGTATCCAATTTATGATGGAATAAGAATCAAGCTTTCTTTTCACATCAGTTTTCATTCTCTAGTTTAGATTTAGAATGCTTTAGTTTATGTGTTACTTTGTTCTTGGGAGAATTGAGCTCACTCCAAATAGATCATAGTAGCATTTTATTCTTGTTCTAATGATTGAATAGGTTTATATGCTTTATTTTTTTTATTAGAATTATTTGATGATCTTAATTGTTGATAGGTTTTGTGAAACATCTTGAGAGGACCTCCTGAAAGGGAGCTAGTCTTTTCTTTCCTACAACAACTAAGCCTTTTTAAGTGTATTTATTTTCAATGCATGAGTGTTTACTTGATGATCTTGATTGTTGATAGGTTTTGTGAAACATCTTGAGAGGACCTCCTGAAAGGGAGCTAGTGTTTTCATGCCTACAACAACTAAGCCTTTTTAAGTGTATTTATTTTCAATGAATGAGTGTTTACTTGATGATATTGATTGTTGATAGGTTTTCTGAAACATCTTGAGAGGACCTCCTGAAAGGGAGCTAGTGTTTTCTTTCCTACAACAACTAAGTCTTATTAAGTGGAATGAAAGAGTTAGGATTTGATTGAACTTTCTTAGATTAGAGTTAGATGCCTATGCCTGCATATATTTTGCTGGCATCATCACAAGCTTACGAGCATCCCTGGTTGATAATTAAATTAAATCAATTTAAGCAATTGAATTGCCCCAACATAGGGTATCATCAGTTAAGGATTAAGAAAGGCGATATCATAAAAACTACCTTTCAAACTCTGTTTGGACATTACAAGTTTGTTGTAGTACCTTTTGGATTGACCAATGCACCAACAGTATTCATGAGCCTCATGAACGACCTATTCTGGAAGTACTTAGACCATTTTGTACAGGTATTTATAGATGACATCCTCGTCTATTCCAAGAATGAAAGAGAACATGAGGAACACTTACGAGTGGTGTTGTCCTGCCCTAGGGAGAACAAATTGTATGGGAATTTGTCAAAGTGTTCCTTCTTCCAAATAGAAATTCACTATTTAGGTCATATCATTTCCAACGAAGGAATCTCTGTGGACCCAGAAAAGGTAAAGGCCATTATGGAGTGGCCAGTGCTAAAAAATGCCCATGAGGTGAGAAGCTTTATGGGGATAGCAGGTTATTATTGGAGATTTGTGGAAGGATTCTCAAAAATAGTGAAACCCATCACCACCTTGCAGAGCAAGGGGGTCAAGTATAAATGGAAAGAAGAATGTGATAGTGCATTCATTGAGCTTAAGAGGTTACTAACTAGTGCGCCAATTCTACGAGTGTCAGATATGGAAAAGGACTTCACAGTCTGCATGGATGCCTCAAAGCAAGGGTTGGAGGCCATGCTAATGTAGGATGGAGGAGTGATAGCTTATGCATCAAGGAAGTTGAAGAAACACGAAGAGCTATACGTGACTCATGATTTAGAGTTGGCAGTTGTAATGCTAGCTCTGAAACTTTGGAGGCACTATCTTGTGGGGCAAAACTTTGAGCTCAAAACAGACCATCAAAGTTTAAAACATCTCTTCACTCAAATAGATCTAAATGCCAGGCAAAGGAGATGGAGTGAGTTTATGAGTGAGTACAATTTTGTTATTTCATACATCAAGGGAAAGGAAAATGTGGTCGCAAATGCCTTGAGTAGGAGACCATGTGTCTTCTCCTTGGTACCCTTAAAGGTCAATCTGAGGGAACATGTGTTGACACAACTCCAAGGAGATAGTTGGTATTCAGAGGTTACTTCAAACCTCCAAAGTGGGAGGCAGTTAGATCCAAAGTATGAAGGATATAGTCTGGAAGCAGACGAACTGGTAAGATATCGGGGAAGGATGTACATCCCTGAAAGTGGGGATATTCGAAGCATCATACTGAAGGAATACCATAGAGCACTTTATTGTGCACATCTGAGTGTGAAGAAGATGTACACAGATATGAGGAAGCTCTTCTTCTGTGTAGGCATGAAGCGCGATGTAGTCCATTTCATCGCCACATGCCTAGAGTGTCAACAAGTGAAAGTTGACCACCATCACCTGGCAGGCCTCCTACTACCACATGATGTTCCTATGTCCATGTGGGAAGTCATCTCTATGGATTTTGTTGTGGGGTTTCCGCTCACATCTTATAGACACAATGCCATTCTTGTGATAGTGGATAAGTTAACCAAGAGTGCTCATTTTATTTCGATTAGAGACAGTTATGATGTCACTGATGTTGCACATGTGTTTATAAGTGAGGTTATCCGTTTTCATGGGATACCTAAGAAGATCATTTTAGATAGGGACTCCAGATTCACTTCTAAGTTTTGGACAACTTTGCAGTCAACATTTGGGACTCAGTTGAACTTAAGCACAACTTATCATCCTTAAACAGATGGGAAAACCGAGAGGGTAAATCAAGTCATGGAAGACATTCTTAGGATGTATGTCATGGATAATCAAACCCAGTGGGAGAAGTACCTACCTTTGGTAGAGTTTTCCTACAATAACAATTTTCATAGCTCCATCGGAATGCCACCCTACAAAGCTCTGTATGGAAGGCCATGCAGAACGTCATTGAGTTTGGATAGATTAGAAGATCGAGTAATAGTTGGGCTAGAATTGATACAAGAGATGGAGCAACAGGTGATTCAGATTAGACAGAGGCTAAAGGAAGCACAGGATAGACAGAAAAGTTATGTGGATACACACAGGACCGACTGACGTTATGAGGTGGGAGACTAGGTTTTCATTCGTATCAAGCCTAACAAGAGTACCATATAGTTCGGGAAGGGGACAAAGTTGTCACCTTGATTCATAGGACCGTTCATAATCCAAGAGAAAATTGGACCCATTGCCTATTGTCTCCTACTTCCACCCCACTTGCATAAAACTCATAATTTTTTTCATGTATCTATTTTATGTCATTATGTTGTTGATGAATCACATAAACTAAATTGGAAGGAATTGTAGGTATCGGACATGGGAACTCTCACGGTAGAACTGTTATGCATATTGGACCGTAGAGGCCGACAACTCAGGAATCGTCTGGTAGACCAAGTTAAGGTCCAATGGGACAAGTATAGTCTAGGATCTCTTACTTGGGAAGATGCCGAGACACTACGACGAGACTATCCCTCACTTTTTTGACCACCTAGAGAATATGTTTCTCAGAGGTGGGGTGTATGTAACACCACCTTTTGACTTAGACAGTCAAGATTACCTAAGGCCTACACTTTTATTTTCTATTCATAGTGAAACTATTAAATGATACACTTAAACTTTTAAGAAGTATGAACCTTTATGAATGATTAAATATATTTGAATAATGATGGATATGATGCGATCTACTATGTGAATGTAAATTTTATGAATGTTTAAATGTTATTGATGATGATGGATATTATGTGATATATTGTGTGAATGAGAATCCTATGAAGGTTTAAATGCTATTAGAATGATGTTGGATATGATGCAATCTATTTAGTAAAAGATAATTTTATGAATGGGTGTCGAAATTGAATTATGGGATATTATGAGATCTATTTCTAATTTGAAAACTTTGATGTTAAGTTGTTGGTACATGGATACTGAATTGAAATGATGGTTGTATGCAATTACATAATGATAATGCATACAAATGTATGAGTTTGTGTTACAGACTAATCTACAGGTCATGGGCTATGAAATAGCCAAGGGATAATAATGATGAAAGTGAATGACATGACCACTGGCCGAGAAACAATATGGTATGAATCCTTTTATGTGAAATTATATAGGTTTGGATACATTGCTATGATATGTGGACTAGTGCATGATTTTAGGTGAAGAGACTACCAAAAACTAAATAAACGATGACAAAACTCCCAGCAACACGGTGCCACTATATATTCCATTGTAGGGTGTGGACCCTAGTTATGATTAGGATGGGTGGAGGGATTTCCCACTGTGTATCCTCTGAAACTTGAAGTCATGGGAAGGCGGTGTTAGCTCACGCTCCCTTAGACGTGTGATGATGATTGTCAGTTGCCTGTTGGGGAAGCTTGGTCGAGATAGTGACACTTCCACTTACGGGTTCTATTTGGATTTAGGTCAATATAGTTGACGCTTCAAGATAGTCCAGCAGAGGAAGGATAGGAATGAAGATGGAAGTAAGTTAGGGAGGAAGTATGGGTAGAAATAGTTGAGAAAGTATGGAGATTTGTCTGATGGTGGAATTTATTGTTTTTCTCTTCTAAAAAGAAAATGTGTATATACGAATATTCATAATTACGTAACTAAACCATAGTTGTCTAATTAAAATTGTTGAACTAGATAATTGTAATTAAAGGATTCCGCAAACATTGGATTGGTTTATTGTCTTTTATAAAAGAATAGTCTTGTTGATTGGATTGGATGCATACATAAATTACTATAAGGGTGATAGTTATTGATTATTAGTACATGCATGAGACTTGTATGTACTAGCTACACATGCATTTCTTGGACATATACACTAGTATGTATGAGTTTTCTTGGCTTACTTACTAATAATGTCGGTTAATTGTTATGAATGTGTGGACCATGTTTCTTTTTATTTGTATCATGAAATACCTTAACTTCGGGACAAAGTTTCCTGAAAGGTGGGTGTATGTAACAACCTTGGTTAAATAGTTGCATAGGGTTTATCAAGAATAGCTAATTATTTAATTAACTGTCCTAATATATTTTAGTTAAACAATGATTATTTATGATTAATATTAATTAATTAATTAATAATTAATTAATTGTTTATATCTGTTGATTAATTAATTAATTAATTAACTTATTAAAGGTTAGGGTAATGAATTAAGAGCTTAATAAATTTTAAATTATTTTTATAAGACTTTACGTATGTTGGGGGGAATGAAGCATGGGGTGGAAGGATCAGGTAATAAAGGAATCAGATAAGGTAATAAAGGAATGGGATAAGGTAATAAAGGGGAGGATAAGGTAATTAATGGAGGATAGGGAGTCAGTGAATGGGGGTAGATATGATGGGGAAGAGTCCTATGGGATATTATTATGAAAATTTGGGGGAGGTCTGTATTTTCGATTGGATATTTTTGTGGTTTTGAGGATTTTGGGTTTTGGAGTTTTGGTGAACCATTGCAGGGGGCACTAGGTTGCTGGGAGTTTTGGGCTCGGGGGCTAGGATTCCTTTCAGTATCCTGGAGCTAGGGAGCCGGACAGGCTTCTCCTAGCTAGCTGGGTGGTTAGTCGATTTTAGGTAGGGTTAGGTTAGTGCATCAGGCTGGGCAAAGCAACAGAGAGGACAACCAAATCAACGAAAATTAGCATCAGGAAGAGGTATTTTTATTTATGAATTTGTTGGGTTATGTGGATGATTATGTAAATTATTAGCATGTTGTTCATAAATTTAAATTTATGTTGCTTATATGATGAAAGAAATTACTTATTTCTTATGCTAAATAATCTTAATGTTTAAATTATGAATTTTACTAGGCATAATTAATCTAGGTCTCTACAAGAATGCAAAGAACCAATTTCCCCAGGAAGATTGGAGTGATAAGAATAGGAGCGTATCCCATTTGAGAATTTTCAGGTGTGTAGCTTTTGCACATGTACCTGAAGATATGAGAAAAATGTTGGATGATAAAAGTGAGAAATGTGTCTTTTTTGGATACAGTAAGGATTCTAAGGCATATAGACTATATAATCCAATCACTAAGAAGTATGTTATCAATAGAGATGTTGATTTCAAAGAAGAAGAAGCTTGGGATGGTAGCATTGATAAAATTGTTTCATGGGGAGATGAAATATCACATGAAGATGATGATAGAGATGAGAAGGCCATATAGGGAATACAATTGATTCCATAGTCACATACGCCTAGAACAATAAATCATGTAAGGAAATCACTAGGAGTTTCCCTATCAAAACTAAGAACACCTAGAATATATGAGCGTGGTGATCCATCAGGTCACGACGGACAACAAACATGATCAGAGGTAATTGATGAATCGAATCCTACTTTAGCTTCATTAAGAAACAAATTTAGAGGTCAAAAGACTAGAAGTTTAATATAATTGTATGAGAAAAATGATGAAGTAGATGAAGTTTCAAATTTTGCATTGATTGCATATGATCCTATAAATTTTGATGATGTTATTAAGAAATAAGATTGGGTAGAAGCTATGAATGAGGAAATCGATGCCATAGAAAGGAATAATACTCAGGAACTTTTAGATTTTCCTGAAGATAAAAATTGTATTCGTGTTAAATGGATTTACAAGACTAAGTTAAATGTTGAAGGTGAAGTTGAGAAGCACACGTAAAGGCTTGTAGCTCAGAGATTCAGTCAACAACCCAATATTGATTATAATGAAAATTTTTCACTTGTAGCTAGGCTTGATAGAGTAAGAATGGTGTTAGCCATTGTTGCACATAATTAATGTTGTATATACCAAATGGATGTAAAATATGCATTTTTAAATGGTTTTATGGAAGAAGAGGTTTATGTGAAACAACCTCTAGGATACGCGATTGATGGACAAGAAGGTAAGATCTATAGGTTAAAGAAAGCATTGTATGGATTGAAACAAGCATCAAGATTATGGTGCAACAGAATTGATGAATACTTGAATAGTGAAGGATTCAACATGAGTCCTAGTGAGCCATCTCTGTATGCAAAGGTATTTCAAGAAGGTAAACTCTTGATTGCATGCTTGTATGTTTATGATTTGATTTTCACCGGAAATCTTTCAGTAGATGAGTTTAATACAACCATGAAAACAATGTTTGAAATGACTGATTTAGGAATAATGAAGTATTTTCTAGGCATTGAAGTAAATCAATCTGAAGATGGTATTTTTATTTTTCAAACTAAGTATGCAAAGGACATATTGAAAAGGTTTAGGATGGTGAACTGTAAACCAACTGTAACACCAATTTCAAATAGAACAAAACTTAGTAAGAATGATGAGGGGTCATGTGTTGATCCAACTCCATATAAAAGACTTGTTGGAAGTCTTATGCATCTCACAACAACAAGAACTAATATTTTGTTTGTTGTAAGTCTAATTTCTATATTTATGGAGACTCTGAAGTGTATCCATTGGCAAGCAGGAAAAAGGATCCTAATATATGTTGTTGGAACAACACATTATGGTGTTTTGTACACATTAGATTCATAATTTAAGTCTTCCAGGTAGTGTAGATGATAGTAAAATCACATCCGGTTATGTTTTTAGCTTTGGATCACGAGCTGTGGTTTGGGATTGAAAGAAGAACCCCATTGTGACATTATCATCTATTGAGGAAGAGTATGTTGCAACAATAGTAGTTTCATGTCATACTATATGGATTAGAAGGATTGTGACTGAGTTATTACATGAACAACAAGAACCAACTCATTTTTTCTGTGACAATAAATCAATCATTGATCTGTCATGTAATCATGTTTTTCACAAGAAAACTAAGCATATTGATACAAAATATCATTTTATTTTCGAGATGATAAACAATGATGAAATTTCTGTAGAATTTTTCAAATTTGAAGATTAGTTTGCAGACATGTTTACAAAGCCCATAGCAAATAAATTATTTGAAATTCAAAGAAAGAACATTGAGGTTTGTGAATTGTAATATTGCATAGTTTTTTTTTTGGGAGAAATGATTAAGGGGGGGAATGTAAGAGATTAATCATTTCACCTCCCAAAAGACGACTGATTTGAGTCATTCAAATTTTGAAGAGTTACCACCACCCAGAAATTAATTGTCACAACATTAAACACCTTATTTATTTAATGATAGAAGAATTATCACCGCCACACTATTTCATTTTTGGACAATTGAATTTCAAAGGAGAAATGAACCATTAATGTTCTATAAAATCCAAATTCGACTTACAGACACTAAAGGGGAAAACTAACTTACTAATTGTATCGGTATGTATACATTGATGTAATTATCATTTTAGTATGCACAAATATACAGAGAGAAAAATAGATACAATGTTTTTTGAGAGGGTTAACAAGGGATTTTATGCTTCATTATTGTTTTTGATTTTATAAGCTCTCGTTAATGTTCAGATTTATTACAGAGTAATTTATTTTGTTGTAGCATGCATATTATGTTTTTTGTTTGAAAATTTTAGTTAGATCCTTATGTTGTGCAGTGTTTTATTGTAGAATCTTATTAAGTTCTTAGCGCATAAGTATTGGGTGAATTTACTATTGTAGGGAATTTGGATGTTGTAACATGAGTTTTTAGTCTCCCGTTATAATTCCATTGTTTATGCTATAACTCTATTTTGTTGTAAAGCCATTTTACTCTCTGTCGAAACACATTGGTTTGTGTCTATAATTCTACCTTCACAATTCAGTTATACCAAAACAAAAATTGCTCTAAACATCTACACATTCAAACCTGGCGCTGAAAATTATGCAACAAACAAAGCAGTGGAGTTAACCAAAAAAAAATAGTGAATACCTTGCATGAGATCGCTACATTTATTCTATAGAAAATGGGAAATGTTTGGTTGTAAGTGTCAGGCAAAGCATCGACTTATGGAATTAGTATGCAATGATTCAATAGGAGAAACGAGCTATGGGAGCCACACAACACTTAATATATGAGTTTATGCACAACGACTAAACTAGGAAACAATATCTTGTAGCATGGGCATTATACATGATTGATTATTTCAACGTTGAAGTGAATAAAATTTAACACTCTTGAGCCAACAAGGCAATTAATAAATTTATAAGAAAAAACTCACAACAACCCACAATTAAATACTCCATTACTAAAGGTACCAAATGAAAAATCATATAAATGATGTGTGGCGCATAGTTTGCAATGCAATGATTTAAATGAAGGAGAATCGAATTCAATGAATCAAAATTAAATACTCCATTACTAAAGGTTGCAAATGACATGGCATGTAAATGATGTGTGGCCCATAGTTTTCAACCCAATGATTTAAACAAAGGAGAATCCAACAATGTAGTAATATGTGGTTATCTTTATAATCACACAATGGATTTAATAAGAAAATTAAAATAAGAATTTTAAAAATTATTATCACACAATAATTTAAACAACTACATAGTAAGTAACTATACTAACTATATAATAGACAATATAAAAATAACTACACAGTAAGTAACTCTACTAATTATATAATAGATAATATAAATTTTATTTAGGAGATTTAGATGTGAAAATCAATATCAAATGGTTTTGGTTAACCTTATTTTCTAAGCAATTGTAAAATTACAATAAACATAAACATTCAATATTATTAAATCACAACTTAAGTTATTATAAAAAAAAATTCATATCATTTACAAATAAATTTATATGTTTTTGAGACAAAGTGAATATAATTAAATATAAATATGTTGAAAGGTGCCCACTGATTTTCCTAGACTCCTACTATTATTCAGTTAGTTGAACCAAATCAGTTAAAAATAGAATATGGATAGGTCCAACTCCTTGATCAGTTTGTGTAATTGTTTGATCATTTTGTGATCAATTTGTGTAACTATTTGATAGATTTTATATATCTATGCACATAGAATATGTATAGGTGCAATTCCTTGATCAGTTTGGGTAATTGTTTGATCATTTTGTGATCAATTTGTGTAACTTTTTGATACATGTTATATATTTATGCACGCTTGTAGAGGAAAAGAAGTCTAAGAAAATGGTAGTAAGCATGTGTTTCTCTATTGTAATTCTCCCTTGAAAAATAAGAATATCAATTATCATTTCCCCATGGATGTTTCCTTTTAAAGGTCTTTGTTGTAGGAAAATCTACCTGCGGATAGGTAGATCGCCTCTAAGAGCTTGACCTTAACCCTAGACAGAAAAATGCTTAACATGGACACTGACTTCCTTTCAAATCTATCTAAACTAATACATGAGAAGGAAGGATAACAGAAGTACCTCTTTATCGACGTTTGTCCCTGCACGCTCCGAGTTGCGCTCCAATCCTTTGCTCCTCGCTGAGTTCTACAGACAAACAAGATACAACTACTTCCTACTCTATTTTTATTAGCTTGAAAATAGATCTATCAGTTAATGATAAGTTCATGTAACGTCAGACACAAACTAGAAAGAAACAGGTCGAGCATGTCATATTAATGAGAATAATGACAACAGTACTTACAATCATAGATGCGAATGTGATAGCTTCATCAAGTCCCCTTCGTATAACCCTTGCTCAAAATATCCACAACCTGGTTGACAACAGCTTCACTGATCACTTCTCCTTTGGCTGACTGTGTGTTTCCTATGAGATCACAGGTTTCATGCTAGCAATTCTTCCCCCTTTCCACCATCATAGAGCTTGCTTATATAGGTTGAGAGGAGCTTAACCTCTTGAGTTATCTTTAGAACAAGTTGGGAACCTCCTCCTTAGACTAGGGATCTCCTGATGAAACCAAGAATTCGAGTACAACTGCCTCCTAATTTCGAAAGATCCTTTCCTCATTCTCCTCACCGGGCTAACAACTGGCCCAGATTAGGGAGCGCTCCTTCAAAAGGGGCATCAGAGCGCTAGAACACTCCCTAAGAAGCTTAAGGGGAGCGCCAATGCTTCAAAAGTGGGAAGCGCTCCTTCAGAAGGGTGAGGAAGCATTATAACGCTCCCTGAGGCCTTATAGGGGAGCGCCAGCGCTCCTATGGCTATTTCAAGGGAGCGTTCACCCTCAAAACTCTTGATTGAAAGCCTTTTTCAGGTATTAAGAGTTATCTGACTCCAGTGAACCATTTCTCCTTCTTCAAACCAAGTACATTAGATGTTTTAAGTGTCTCCTTAGTGTTGTCATTATGGCAACATGATTAAACAATGTTTGTGACACTTGTAACTAACTTGCAACACTTGCGAAAGTTGTAAGGAAGTTGCGACACTTACAACAATTGAGAGGAATATGCGACACTTGTCCAGTTGAGTAATTTTGATGTGTAACAGAATGCCCCCAAAAGTATGAAGTCAGAAGACACGAACTGATGACTGAAATAATTTGTAGACGTCCAAGCAAGGGTATAGACTCAGAGAACCGGACGGAAGCTACACACAAACATCCAACAAATATCATGACATATTTCAAAACCCAAGGCAGGCATACTTATGCTTGGGTGATCAAGACTTGTAAGGTATGGCCGCCATAATATACACTGCGGATCCATAATTGTATTGATAAAAGGGTATAGCCACCGAAGATACAATGTGGATCTATACTTTGATGACTCGGATTGATCATAGCCACGAAGAATACACAGTGGATCTACGAGATGACAAGACATAGCCACGACCAATACACAATAGATCTATGTAACAGTGTATGTGTTCTTTGTCCAATAAAAACTCCTTCGCAACCTGGGCAAAGCATATATCAAAGTGATTACCCAACCCAGGGTCTTCTTACCAATCCCAACGTGATACGATTCTAACCATGTGAATAGATGTCCTGACATCGAACATGGCAGAAACCACTTTATTACCGGTCAATGAGGTAAATCGTTAACAAGTGCGAGGGAGATCACCATTAATGTCAATGATTCCCAAGGTACCTTATTACATTCCATCGAACGTGAATAGATGAGCTAAGGTCGAACATTTGTGGAATCATTCGATCAGAGGTCAATGGTGTAAACCCACTGTCGAATGTGAGGAGGCCTGCCATTGAGGCATGCAGGTCCCAAAGTACTAATTAGTTTCTAAGTCTAATTCCAGATAATGTGTTGAAGTCGACAGGAATAGACTCATCGAGGGAGGGCCTTGATGTATCCCCCATCAACGACATGAAACGCATATAAAGATGTAATTGGTAGATCAAAAGAACATGGACTGACATGGGTTTTGAGATAAGATATTTGGGATGGTTGACTCTCGAGGTGGATACTTCCCTTGAACACCGAGGCACAACAAGAAAACATGACGTGGAACAATACTTATGCAATGGATGTGATGACTTGCATCGGGTGACCCAAAGGAGTGAAAGGAACTCAAAGATCGGTTCAGTGTAGAGGTTCAGCAAATTATGATATATGTAAATGACAAAGTGTCGTGTTCAAGGGTGACTCTAAGAAGTGTTGGACGATGTTCTCAAGAGACTACTTGGCTTGCTCCTTTCAATTTTCCCTCATCTAGATAGATGAGTACCTCTTTTTTATTTAATGATCTCGAGGAGGATAACACATGCTTGATATAACTCACCTTCGGTAAGTTCCACTTCCTTTGTTGAACGAACCAGAAGAAGTAAGGGATCGGTCCCGTATGGTCCTATCGATGTGTGCTTTAACGAGTCCAAAGACAGAAAACTCGAAGGTTTTTTGGGATTATAGAGTTTGGAAAAATGCTTAAAAGAGAACTCTCTCAGTTCCTTTTTCGTACAGTAGTCCAACGAGACCGAAAAAGGGTTAAACTATCGCTCGCAAGACGCCCTTGCTGACCTTTTAATGAGTGTGAAAGGAAGCACGATCACTTGACAATCTTTTCATATTTAGAGAGTCTGAAAAGGGTTTAAAGGAGACTCCAGGGGGGTTCCTTTTTCGTGTGTTCGTATCCAGATAGGTCCGAAAAAGAGATAAAAGTTTACCCAATTACGTTCTCATATTGTCGAGCTCGAGAACGAACTAAGACTATGCTCATAAGTGCGACAAGGTAAATAACCGATCAGGACTTCCAGGAAACCTGCGATACCAAAGCTACAAACCAGAGTTTAGTGAAGTCATTACATCATTAGAGAAACCCAAAAATGACCATACCGTACAAAAAATGGAATTTTATAAATAACAATTGATTTGAAAATTCATTTACCATTTCATTTGCAAGGATTTTTGGAGTAGTGGAGAATCTCGTTTTTCTCGCTGCCAGAGCTACGATTGATCATTTTGCTCGCCGTTCGAACCAGGTAGGTTCCCATCCCTTGCTCTTTCAATTACATGGTTTTAGGTTGGTTTTCATAGCATTATTTATTTCAAAACACAAAGCCCTAAGTCGCCCCTCTTTGAACCAAATCGACCTCTTTTTAAAAGTTAATAAAATAGGGGGATTCTTTTACAAAAATGCATTAGAGAAGGGTTGTTAGGATGTCTACACCCTTGCAATCGATTAGACTAGTCATTTTTAGCAAAAGAACTCATAAACATTCTCCCCATATGCCCACGCACCCCCCAAAGTTGTTTTGCATTTTCAAAACATTCTTATCATTATTTGACAAATGTTAAAGGATGTGGTGGTTAAAAAGAGTGAGTGGTAGATTTTAGATGACATGGGTACTTTGTTTCATGTTTTAAAATGCTTTTTGAAAATCGTCGAAATCACCAAAACGTGAGGAATAAATAAATTCTTGATTTTTTTTGTTTTGTAGGTGTCTTCGGCAATCATGATTGAATGGAAAGAGAGGGAACATGAGATGGATGATTTGGCCACTCTATGGAGTCCTCGTACGTGGGCCTCTTTGCGAGCTTGCAGCTTGCTCAAGTTCTTCAAATTACAAAAAATGAAGAGAGAGGTGTTACTGCTTGAGCATATGATTGGTCTTTGGGATGTTGCGGAACAGGGATTCCATATCGGCACACAATTTCTAACCATTGAGTTGGAAGATGTGTACTTTTTGATTGGCCTCTCAAAAAGAGGGGTCCCCATATCTTTCACTGGGCAGAGGGCATTACCTGAGCAAGTGGATGTGTATCTGGCACGTCACTGCATTCCAGGAGCAAGGTTGGTAGGGGGAAGGATCCCTATCAAGGATATATGAGATCTGCCTCTCTGGTCTATATTATTTGCTATTACGAGCATGACAGGCAGCACTAGTGCTCATCTGGCATCGAGGTCGCAGGTGGCCTATGGTGTTTAGTGTTTGGAACCAACACTGTTCAACTGGAGTGCAGCGTTCCTTCGGAATGTGAAGGAACAGATCTCACGGTGTAGGACTGGTCAGAAGTAGTTCGGCTATGGATCGTTTTAGTCTCGTTTTTCCTAGAGTGCATTCCTCATATGCAGCCTCAGATAGCACTGGCAGTACGACCAGTGGGCGAACCTAGGATGGAGAGGTGGACTAGTCTATCTCCAAGGCTAGTTTCAGAGTCAGAGTTCCACTTCACTGGTGATTTCTTTGCCTGGCTGAGACGACAGTACCTCTGGATAGAGGACTTCCCCTATGTCGATGTAGAATTTCGTGGGAGTATGGACTTGATTTTTCCTGCGGGGGAAGACTGGGACGAGTCAGGTAAGAGATTAATCCATACCTTGTCTATTTTTTTTTTTTCAGTTTTTGATGTATATGTATTTTTTTGGGTATGTAAAAGAGTCTTAACGGATGTTTTGTTTCCAACATGTAGACAAGGGAGCAGTGCGCCCTGTTGATATACCAGTACTAGGGTGTCGTGGAGGCACCCTAGTTGCAGCAGATCCGGTGGTGCCAGTGATGGGTCTCTGGGAGGTCGAAAGAAACCTCCAAGGCCTTACGATGGGCATCCCTCCTCTGTGGAGGGGGGATGTGCCTTTACATCTGCAGTGGCACACTGTAGGAGTATCAGAGAATGTTAATTCTCTGTTGAGGCACGTAGTGCATGCAGTAGTGTGTTACTCACAGCATAACGTAGTGCGGGGAGATTAGAATCTCTTCGGTGATCATGTTTTGTATGCCTTGTCAGGCGACGTTGTATGGGTGGAAAGGCCTAATAGTTTTCTCTTTTACACACTTTTTGATGTAAAGAAAACATTTCAGTCACACCAT
>ML782576.1:288678-311357 GCA_009831015.1 Picea engelmannii
ACCCCTGTGTGAGAGGGGGATCCCAGGCAGACTTATATGATGATTGGATTTGACTCTCCCTAACTCAGGATGCTACTGTTTGTTTTGGAAACTTTGGAGAGTTATGCTCACAGCCTAATCCAAAGTACTACACCTATTCTACTGTTGGTGGAGGATCCTAGAAAAGAGAAAATTCTAGATAATTTTTAATTAGCGTTGATTTTTATGGTTGTTTTTTACGCAAAAGGGGTGTATGGAAGTGAAACAGATGGAATTATGACTCAGACCCAAAGAATGCATCGAATATGATAAGCAGTCATTTTATTTCGATGAACGTCTATCTAAGGGAGAGAGAGAGTTATTTTCACTTAACAAGCAAAAATACGGAGTGTCCTCAAACGATTCTTTTTCTCAATCAAATCCTGATGTAATGAAAAAACTTTTAAATTCCTTCTAATATGCACAATCAATCATGGAGATGCTTTTTCATTGTTCGTATATGAGTTAAAGATCAATTCAATACAATGCTTGTCTTGCTAATTGTCTTTGTATGAATGGAAATCAAACTAGCACAAGCTAAAGTCATGCAAACAATGCACCCTTTCGTTGCAATCAAAACGAAAAGCGAAAGAAAAGAAACAATCAAAGAGAAAACAAAATTCACACCCAAAAAGAAAAAGTTGAAGAACAATGACCTTGACTCGAATCAAGATAAAGAGGTCTGTAGGCCTTTGATGACCTTCACCAGGGTTTGTACTCAGCTGATGAGGAGAGAACAACAATGCATGGGTCTTAAACTTCGCTCAACAGGAAAGACTTGAATGAAAATAGTGAAGAAGGCTACAAGATCCAAACAATGAGGTTCTTATTCTTCAATCAAAATATAGATGTCAAGGTTGAAAAGGAAGAAACACTGACTCACAAGGTTACTCAGCAGAGGAAACACAGAGGTAAAATCCAAAAAAATGAAACTCTGGAAGATTTTTGAGCCAAAGAGGGTTGGCGCTCTGTTGCCAAGGGAAAGGAGTGCTATAGAACTCTGTGCAAATATATTAGGAGCGCTGGTGCTCTGTTAACACTAGGACAGGGGCGCCAGGGTCTGAAACTCCAAAAATTGTTAGAAAAATAAAAAAATTGCAATCCAATTCCGACAATTATGCTGAGTGTGATGGGGTAGGGAGCCAATCAGCTCATGAAACCAATCAAAAGAGGAGTGAACTAGGTCTGAAACAATCAAGGTATAGAACTAGGTCAATGAGGAGAAATCAAAACAAGAGGTTTCGATGCAAGGCTATCTCCCAAGCGGAGTCGCCAGTTTCTGTTGTAGGAAAATCTCCCTGCGGACAGGTAGATCGCCTCTAAGAGATTGACCTTAACACTAGACAGAAAAATGATTAACGTGGACACTGACTTCCTTTCAAATCTATCTAAACTAATACATGAGAAGGAAGGATAACAGAAGTACCTCTTTATCGACGTTTGTCCCTGCATGCTCCGAGTTGCACTCCAATCCTTTGCTCCTCGCTGAGTTCTGCAGACAAACAAGATACGACTACTTCCTACTCTATTGATATTAGCTTGAAAATAGATCTATCAGTTAATGATAAGTTCATGTAACGTCATACACAAAATAGAAAGAAACAAGCCAAGCATGTCATATTAATGAGAATAACGACAATAGTACTTACAATCATAGATGCGAATGCGACAGCTTTGTCAGGTCCCCTTCGTCTAACCCTTTCTCGAAAGATCCACAACCTGGCTGACAACAACTTCACTGATCACTTCTCCTTTGGCTGACTGTGTGTTTCCTATGAGATCATAGGTTTCATGCTAGCAATTCTTCTCCCTTTCCACCATCATAGAGCTTGCTTATATAGGTTGAGAGGAGATTAACCTCTTGAGTTATCTTTAGAACAAGTTGGGAACCTCCTCCTTAGATCAGGGATCTCCTAATGAAACCAAGAATTTGAGTACAACTGCCTCCTAATTTCGAAATATCCTTTCCTCATTCTCCTCACTGGGCTAACAACCGGCCCAGATTAGGGAGTGCTCCTTCAAAAGGGGCATCAGAGCACTAGAACGCTCCCTGATAAGCTTAAGGGGAGTGCCAGCGCTTCAAAAGTGGGAAGCGCTCCTTCAGAAGGGTGAGGAAGCGTTATAACTCTCCCTGAGTCCTTATAGGGGAGCGCAAACGCTCCTAAGGTTGTTTCAGAGGAGTGTTCACCCTCAAAACTCTTGATTGAAATCCCTTTTCAGGTATTAAGAGTTATCTGACTCCAGTGAACCAGTTCTCCTTCTTCAAACCAAGTAAATCAGATGTTTTAAGTGTCTCCTTAGTGTCGTCATTATGGCAACATGATTAAACAACATTTGCGACACTTGTAACCAACTTGCGACACTTGCGAAAGTTGTAAGGAAATTGCGACACTTACAACAATTGAGAGGAATATGCGACACTTATCCAGTTGAGTAATTTTGATGTGTAACAGTCTTTACCATGTAAATCATTTTGTTCTTTGTGTGATTGACTTTTGTTTCTTTCAAATATTGTTGATTTTATGCTTTAGCTGCCCAACAAGTGGTATCAGAGTAGGTGAGTCGAGCTAAGTAGATTTGCATGGGAGATTTGAGTGCTAGAATATCTTGATCCATGTGTCGCATGTTGGAAGTGGACGAATTCATTGCAAGCGGGTGAAATGTTTTGGCCTATCGCTCCTTGACCCTTTTTGGAGGGGTGATATTTGGTCACAAACTTAAGACATTAAATTTTTTCGGTGATCATCGCTCCACATATTACAGGTGGCACGATACCACATACCACAAGATTACTGCTACCCATGAGGAGCGAGAGGAGAAATAGTTTTTTATCATGGATCCATACGACAAGATGGTGGTGTGATACCTATGGAAACCTGTGGTATGAGGTATTTAGATTTTATGATTGCACAAAGGGTATGAAAGCGGCCTTTTTTAATTATATAATGCACAATATATATGAAGGATGGAGTTTAAATAAATGATTGGAACTTTGTTTTATTATGCACTAGATATTTTATGGAGGATCACCTTTGTAAATAATGGTGTTGTCTAATTGTTCTATGAAATGGATTTTTTTGTCGGAATCTCACAACATAAATCAACATGAAATCACTATTTTTTGTTTTTCAAAATCCATTTCTGAACGCACAAATAGATACATCATGTTGAAAAACCTCCTAGGGCACTCAGATTATATAGAAATACTCACTCAAATCTGCAGATCTAGCAATTTCTCGTCGGATTTTATGAAAATGTCCCGAGAAAATATCCTTGGAGAAGAGTCATTTCATAGAATGTTTAGACTACGAAATAAATAATGGGAGGATGTTATAATATTACTTGTTTAAAAGGTGAAGCCGTTTGTTTAGTAAAAAGGTTTTTACATTAAATATTTTTTGTTTGGTTTTAAACCTTTTAATTAATATTTTTAATTTTGGGGTTCAACCTTGAAACTTTACCATTGTTCCTCCATATTAAAAGCTTATTTTTATAAACTGTGGTTTGGTGGTTTGTGCTAATGGAAAAATTACAGAGTTCGAAGATTGAGGTGGATAAAATTAATGGAAAAAATAACTTTTAGCTATGGAAGCTCAAGATGTAGGATTTTCCCATACATGAAGGATTGAAAAAGGTGTTGGCGTGCAAGATAAAGAAACCAACAATCATAAAAAAAGAGGATAGGGAAGATATGGATGCAAGATCCCTTAGTACCATTAATTTGTAACTAGTAGATGAAGTTTTGTTTAACATCATTGGAGAGGAGACAACAACACGCTTATGGAGTAGATTGGAAATCCTTTACATGAAAAAGTCCTTAATAAACAAAATCTTCTTGAAGAGGTATTTGTATAGCTTATAGATGAAAGAATTATCCAGGAGGATCTAAGGAATGCTCATAGAGGTCTAGGAGGATTTGGAATTCTCAAAGAGGTCCCAGGGGATCCATAAAAGATCAAAATTTGACTGTCCCAAATTCTCTTGAAAATGGTATCGATGCGTAGATCTCATCATCATATTTCCAACAGTATAAAGGAAAAGTAAAACAGACCTCGTATGAAAAAGTTTTAAATACTCAAATTTTGAGTTAAAGGGAAAAAAGTCAAAGTTCAACTTAAAGGATGACATCAGCATGGTGACACACATCACCACTATAAGGGTAACATGTGGCACATGATGGTACTGGTGACATGGTATATTATACGCTAACTGAGAAGGTGATGAGGCTGACCATACAATCAAGTGGTCCATTCATATGTTGACACATGATAAGGATGAACCAATGAAAGGCCACCATGTGGTGACCTCCCATTGGTCAATAATGGTTGGTGTTTATTAAAATTATGGATTCGATGAAGGTCAAACCTGTGACTTCCATAAACCTTTTCAAAGCGTCCCCAACCATCCCATCATCACATGAGTCTTAACCAAACTGTGCATTTAATTTTATGGGGGAGAAGGGGTCGAGGGCTAATCCTCGAGCCCACATGGGAGGGGCCAATGAAAATTTCACCATAAACCATATTATATATGGTTATAACCACCAATAAAAAAAACAACGAATATGTCAAGGATCGTGGGGAATAGAACCCCCAACCTCTACTATGTTTATCCAACATTTTAACCATTAGGACAAACCATCGAGATGTTATAGAATCCCCACTAAATTTAGCCTTAAGTTTCCAAATATCCTCGTGGAGGTTTTTGAGCCCGCGGGATATATATTGGGCATGGATCCTAATGTGCACAGATTCTGAATCTTGCATAGATCTTGAGGTGGAACAAATTTCAATACATGACATGAATTTTTAGGTTGTATGGATGTCTCTATTTGTGTGCTAAGAAGAGGCTAAGTGT
Source organism: Picea engelmannii (assembly GCA_009831015.1). Classification (NCBI taxonomy): domain Eukaryota; kingdom Viridiplantae; phylum Streptophyta; class Pinopsida; order Pinales; family Pinaceae; genus Picea; species Picea engelmannii. Next base: position 293,554 of record ML782576.1, read on the forward strand.
GGTTGCCTCATAAAGAATGCCATGAGGTATAATGGTATCACCTAGGCAACCTTATACTCATTTTTCACAAGGATCATGAATTTGAGATATCTTTTGTGATTTTAGGTCATTTGTAAAATTCTTATCTCAATTTTCCATTAATGAACATTTAATGCATTGTTTTACGTACCTAAAAGGGTGTAAGTGAACCAGTTCAAAAATTAGTTGAATTTATAGTCAAATTTCTCATAATTTTGCAAGGATTTCAATGGTGAAATTATTTTATTGTTTTGAGTTATGGAATTAAAGAGATTCCATTAAAATGGCTCTATGTAATCACTTGTTGTCATGTAACTTGGTATTTTGAGATGGTTATAAGCAATCTTATGGTTTGAAGAGAATAAAGAGATGAAGTTAAATGATTATCAATATTGTATAATTTGGTTTCTTTTATTTTATCTTGTGTCATATCATTGTTCATCAATATAATAATCATCTCACCAGTTTTTGGATAATGAACCCATCATCAAAATTCTTCAAACAACCTCGATACGATCAATAAAATATTTTAGATCAAGTTAGACAATGGATGTAAATATTTAAAAGGAATAAGTGGTGTCTAAGAATTTTTGAATCACGTGGTATTAGAATGAGGTTTGATCTGTGTTGCAAATTGTTGATGTGATGAGATCCAATAGTTCAGTTGATGAATATTTCGAGGACTCTTTTCAATAAGTCAAGATGAGTAAAGTTCTCTTGAATATGAGGCTCCAAAAGAACATTAATCAACGAATCCTGGAGGATAATTATGAGATAAGAATGCCATTGCAAGATCTTAAGGAAGAGAGGAAGAGGCTACAATATCGATTGTTCTGTCACGAGAAATTCCATAAGGGTATTTTTCATGAATTAGAAAAAAAGTTGCAAGTTAGGAATCAAGAAATGGAACCATCAATACTACTCTGGTAGGCTTATAATGATAAGTGTTTAATGAAAAAGGGACTACCTCTGTCAAAAGTCATGATCGAGAAAGATAAATCATCTTATTACTCTTTTTTCTGTCAAGATGGAGAGTGTTCGAGGGTAGCTGAAGCAAGGAGAATTTTAGAAGAATAAGTCCTACATAAATAGTTGGCCTTACCTTCAAGTCTAGAGAAAGGTAACACGTGTAAGGTATCTCCAGAGAAGTATGTGCATACTATAGGAGTGTTGGGTTGTTATATTATTTGCAGTGAAAGTCTAGTCGAGGTGGATTGACTAATAGTCGAATTCGAAGGAATTGACAGTAATACGAAGGTCGAGGTGGTAAGACAAGAAAAGTCGAAGTAGAAGATGTTGATAGAAAGTTGAAGGTCGAGGTGGTAAAGACAACTGACAAGATATCAACAGGTGGACAAGTGGTGACCAACTGAAGACTGAATGAAGGTTGACTGGTAGTCAATTGGTAATCTGACTTGGTATTCAATTGTAACAAAATCTGAAGATTTGAAATATTTCTATCCAATGATATGTGTTTATCTGTAATCGTTTTGGGTGCCTTTTCTTTAGGTTTTTTCCTATTGTAAATCCTATAAAGAAGGTGTGTTGTAAATTGTAAAAGTTAATCTTTAATATTTAGATGAATCAGTTTGGAGGTTACTCGTCATGCATATGTAATATAAATGATCCATATGGATGTTTGTGGCCTCCCACCTATTCCAAATGGCTCATTTTGGTAGTTTTCCATTTTGGGAGTTTTTTTCTAGTTTTCAGGTCCCCAAGTTCCGAGGTCATTTTGAGGCCCTAAACAACGTTTTTAGGGATCACCATAGTTATACTATAGAAGGATTCAAATTCTAACTGAAAAATGTGTATTCCTTGGATAGACCTTTCCAACGTGCTATCATGCGCCTAAAATAGAGATTGGATGCAAAAGTTATGACCCCGAGAAGTTGATGTACTAATTGACTACAATGGGGCCCACATGACTTTTGGTGCTTCATCTCCTAGGGTTAGGTTTTTGGATGTCTAGGGTTTTGGAATTATCTTTTATTTTAAATATTATTGTATAGCCTCATTATAACCATCTTCTTGCGAATGAGCATAGTCATCATATCTCATCTCAAAGATAAGTCACCACCATTCTAGAAAGGTTGTTTTCCATTGCATTTTACAGTTTCAACACATTTTCTTATTGAATAGAAACCAATTTTATTGTATCTTTGTTATTGTATATTTTCTATTCTTTTGTTTTTGTGTTGTTAATAATAATAATAATAATATGTATTCATTTTGTTCTGCTCATAAAATTTGGATCAGTGGTATCAGAGCAGTCTCCTCCTTGTCGTTCTTAATGCACTTCACTGACGAGGTCAGGGTATAAAAAATTGGGTCTCGATCTTGTTTCTCTTGAGGGTGAAAGCTCTCACATTCCCAAGAGACCTCTCATGGTGGGAGAAAATAAATACGATGGGAAAGGATATCCTTTCAAAATGTTGCTCAAGGAACCCCTCATGTAATAGAGGAACAAAATGATGGATAGTTTTACCCAAATCCTTCATCGACTACCAACAGGTGACACATTTTTCTCGAGCAGAGGCACAACCCCCTTCAAGGTTCAAATTAGCTTTGATATTCCCATATTTTAAGTTCATATAGATGAAGATGCTGTAGAAAAATTGTTAAATCTTCTAGACGGGTATTTTTCTATCCATAATTTTTCGAACAGAGAAAATATTACGTTTGCACTCCTCAAAGTTGTTCCCCATGTGAAAGATTTGTGGGAGACTTTTTGTGAGAAAAATGAAATATAGGAACCCTCGTTATTTTCAGTTGCAGTCACCTGGGAGTCCTTTAGGGATGCTATCAAGGAACAATACTCCCCTCTCAAAAGTTATGATGACCTGTATACAAAATGGACCACACTATGATAGAAAAGAGATCAAGCAGTGGCAGAGTTCACAAATATCTTCCATACCTTGCACACAAATATTGGTATCAAATATTCTGAGTGACATCTAATGCTCAAGTATCGTAGTGGTATACATATATAAATCCATGCTGAAATGGATTTTTTGGACATCTCGTCCTTGAGCACAACCTATCGATATGTTGTCAAAATTGAGAAAAATATTAAACAAAAGACGTGGAAATTTGGACTTGGGAATGATTGACATCAAAATAAAGTAAAGGGAAGCCCCAAACCATGGAAAAAAGGGCATAACAAATAAGGATAGCCTTAGGAAAACCAGTCTAGGCTACAAGCAAGGAAGGACATCAGAAAACCAAAGAAAGATACTGGGAAGTGGTGTGACTTCCATAAGATCCCATGACATAACACTATTGATTTCCACTCAAATCAATCATTGGTAATTGAGCTGAAATACTCTGAATAAGATGTGGGTTGAGACTCTGAGTTAGAACCAGAAATAGGGATATGGATCAATGACGTGGAATTCAGTGCCACAGTTACTACCACCAATGTCCAGCCCGATGAACCAGACGAGCCAGAAGAAGGCGAGCGCCTCTTTCATTCTCAAATGTGGGAAAAAGGAACTCTATTGCACTTTATCATTGATAGTGGTAGCCAAAAGAACCTAATCTCAGAAGATGCCTTCAAGCGGCTAGCCTTGTTGACAACACCACACCTGAAACCCTACACCATTGGATGGCTCCGCAAAGGAATCCATCTCTGCGTCAGGCAACAGTGTTTCCTGTTGTACAACATCAAGCCCTTCAAGGATGAGGTATTGTGTGATGTTTCTCCTCTCGAAGTTTATAATGTTATTTTTGGATCACCTTATTTTTGGAAATTTCATGTTGTATATGAGTCTAGGCCTTGCATGGTTATTATTACTTAGAACATAATATTGTATAGGATACCCAAAGCAGTCCCACATAGTGTTATTTCCTTAATATCTACCAAGAAATGCACAAAGGTCATCTCTTAGACCGGGAAGTTTGTTTTCTTCATGATCTGCTTGCAGAGCAAGCGAAATATTGCATCCACATCCAGGGCCTTCACAATAGACCTCTCCACACAACAAAATAAAGTGGACAATGTCATGGAAAAATACAAAGATATTTTCTCCTCACCTACTGGGGTAACTCTGCACTGTCAGGTCAACCATCCCATTGATATGATCCCCAATGCACTACTACACAATGGGCCAATCTATCAACACTCTATGTTAGAGAATGAGTAGATCAAGCGATAGATCCAATAAATTCTCCACAAGGGGAACATCCATCCTAGATCATCATATTGTGTGAGCCCAATCGTGATGGTGGAGAAAAAACATGGGACTTGGCAACTTTGCATTGATTATCGAGATCTAAATAAAAGCATAGTTAGGAATCGGTACCCGATTCCCTGAATCAAAGATCTCTTTGATCATCTCAAGGGTGAAAAATACTTTAGTAAGATTGATTTGAAGTCTGTCTACCAGCATGTCCCAATAGAACAAACATATGTATAGAAGAATGCCTTCAAGTCAAAAGAAGGGATTTTTGAATGGATGGTCATGCCCTTTGGTTTGAAAAATGCTCCAACAACTTTCATGAGGATGATGGAAAATATCTTGTGACCTTTAACCAATACTTTTGTAGTGGTGTATCTCGATGACATCCTCATCTACAACAAGACTTGGGCGGAACACTTGCAACATATTCAACAGGTTATGCACACCCTGTGGTAGCACAATCTATATGCCATCTTGGAAAAATTCTCCTTCGACATGGACATGGTCCAGTACCTAGGTTACATCATGGATCAACATGGTGTTCATGTGGATCCAACCTATATCTAGTTCATTCATGATTGGCCAACCCCAACCACACTCACTAATCTTCAGAGCTTCTTAGGCCTTGCCAATTTCTATCGCAGGTTCATGTTGGGATTCTCCCATATTGCATGGGCCCCCATCCAAGTAACTAGGTGTGGTGGTAAGGAAAATATTGTGTGGGGCCTATCCCAACATCAAGAATTAGATATTTTAAAATAATTCTTGTTCTCAACCCCAATACTTTCATTCCTGGACCTGCAACAACCCTTTGAGATAGAGAGAGATGCTTTTGAATATGTTTTGGGTGTAGTTCTCACTCCACACGACCACCTGGTGGCCTATAATAGTGAGAAATTATTAAATGTTGTTCGTAATTACCCTACTTACGACAAATAAATGTAGTTCATTGTGGAATCATGCCACCGGTGCATACATTACATTATTGGGAAGGAGACAGTCATCAACATGGATCATAAGCCACTATAGTTCATGCAGACAAAAGGAAAATTGCAGAATGACTACCATGAGAAGTGGTATGTCATTAGAAGTGGTCCACATACATACTTGAAGAAGTTCCACTTGAGCATCAAGTATGAAATGGGAAGTAACAACCGAGTCGTTGATTGCCTCAGTCGACGTCCAGTCACAACAGTCACCATGGTGCTAGAATCTTGCAGCCATGAGACCTTCAAATGTCCCAACCTCTATAAGACACACCCTCGTTTCGCCACCACATACCAAATGTTTGGCACAAAATCAGTTATTTCTAATTTCCATCTTCAATATGGGATATTATGTCAACTGGGCCATCTTTGCGTTCCATAAAGTGAGCGAGTGAAGCTGATTTAAGAATCCCACTACAGTTTGGTGGAATGACACTTCAACGTTGAAAATATAGTGGCAACATTTTAGAAATGTTTATATTGGATGGAACTTTGGCATAATGTCAGTAAGTATATAGGTCTTGAATTTTGTGCACTATTTATAAATCAACCACTAAGAAACAGGGCATGTACACCCCTTTCCTACTCCTGACAGGACATAGGGAATCCATCTCAATGGACTACATGTCCGGCCTTCAATCCACCAAGAGGGAAAATGACTGTGTTTTTGTCGTTGTTGATTATTTTTCCAAGATGGTGATCTTGGACACCTACAAGAAGAGAATCACAGTAGATTCCACTACCAATCTCTTCTTTGAATGAGTATGGGTGCATTTTGGAATCCCACATACCATTTTCTCAGATAGGGATAGTTAGTTTCTGAGCACATTATGTTTGATCCTGTGTTCACGGCTAGACACCAAGCTCACCAAATACACTTCCTTCCATCCTCACACAGATGTTAAAACTAAGATCGCCAATCGAGTGATCATTTATATCTTGCGCATGTAAAATTCCAAGCACCCTTGCACATGGGATGAGATTCTTCCCTATGTTCATCATAGCTACAAATGATCCCTTCATAGATGAACCAACCACAAACCCTTTTAGGTCAGGTTGGGATTCTAGCCATTGGGTCCCATGGATGTTTCACTACCTCTTGGATGTTTCAATTAAGATGATAAAGCCTCTCAGTTCATTGAATAGATCCAACACATCCACCAACAGGTTCATGATATTTTACAGAAGTCCAATTCGAAGTATAAGAAACGCCATGATCAACATTGAGTGCCACATAAGTTTCAGGTGGGACACAAAGTGTGGTTTCAATTGAAGAAAGAATTCCTTACTCCGTTATGTACCTTACACCATCACCAATTATATGGGTGACAATGATTTTTAGTTCAACATTCCCTCTATCCTTGACCTGCACCCAATATTCAACATGCATATCCTTCGACCATAGTTCCCATCATTATTGGACACCTCACAGATAAAAAAATAGTTGACACCCAGAAATCTCAACCATGACTACATTCAATAGGAATATAGTGATAATATTATGGACACACAGGTCATGGGAACTCTCCAACAAAGGATCCAACTTTATCGAGTTTTCAAAGTAGGGAAATTCAAGCACCAAGGAAAGTGGCTCACCCAGGGCCAAATTTAGTATAAATTTACCCATATGATGGGGAACTCAATGCAATGGAGACCATTTATTACTAAGGGGGGAGTATTGACCCAGATGGATGTTGGTAGCCTCTCACCTATTCCAATTGGCTCATTTTGGCAGTTTTCCAGTTTAGCAGTTTTTTTCTAGCTTTCAAGTCCCCAACTTCTCGAGACATTTTGATGCCCTAAACAACGTTTTTAGGGATCTCGGGAGTCAAACCATAGAAGAATTCAAATTCTGTCAACACGTTTATTCCTCGGATATATGTTTCCAACGGGCTATCGTGCACTTAAAAAAAAGATGGTATGCAAAAGTTATGACCCCAGGAAGTTGATGTTCTAACTTAGCTCAATGGGGCCCACATGAATTTTGGTGCTTCATCTTATAGGGTTAGGTTTTTGGATTTATAGGGTTTTTTCATTCCCATTTATTGTAAAAATTCATGGAGAGCCTCATTGAAACCATCTTCTTGCGAATGAGTGTAGCGATCACATCTCTTCTTAGATATAAGCTACCACCATTTTAGCAAGCTTGTTTTCTGTTTCATTTTACAATTTCAACACATTTTCTTATTGAATGGAAAACCATTTTTATTGTATCTCTCTTATTGTTTCTATGTTATTCTTGTGTTTCTATGTTGAGAATAATAATAATCTGTACTCATTTCGTTTTGCTCATAAAATTTGGATCATTGAATTAGCTATAGGGTTGTTCTTATGTAGGAAAAAGGGTATGATCTCAATCGAGTCTTAGGTGTGGACCAAGGTTAGACATGTAACCTTTTATTTTTAAGGAATAAGAAAAAAAGAGAGCATAATGCTCAAGGAATGTTATTTTTCCCAGTTTGGGTTTTGATGGTAAAAGTTATGTGTACTGTGTGTTTTCTTTGTCATTTACTTTACAACTAGTTTTTTCTTCCTCTCCTTTGCTAGTTATAGTGTGAAAGTGTTATTCATTTCCTAACATGTGGTATCATAGATTGATTTAACAATATTGTATTTGAGCTAAACCCAAGGTTCAGTAAGATTCGTAAATAAAAAAAAATTATGTTAAAGAATGGTGACCAACTCGAGAATAGAGATTAAAAAATTCAATGGCCATACTTTTGAGCTTTGGAAGGTTAAAATAAAATATCTCCTTATAGATAGAGAACAATGGAAAACAATTTTTCTAGGTACCATTCTGATAGGTATGTTGACAAAAGAATGGGAGAAAGACGAGAGAATATCAAGGAGTACGATTTGAATTTGTCTTAAAGATTATGTATTGTTGATTTTCTTACGTGAAACTTTCATCAAGAAACCGTGGGACAAGTTGGGGAGCTTGTACCAATTGAAATACCTAGTAAATAAGTTTTTTATTAGAAATAAATTGTATCTACTAAGGATGAGTGAGACAATTTCAATGAATAAGCATTTAAATGTGTTTAATTCCATGATAACACAGTTATCTCCTGTGGATATTAAAATCATCCAAGAGGAGAAATGTATTATCCTATTATGTTCTTTGTCAAACTCATGGGATAGATTAGCCATGGTTATAGGGAGTAATACAACCACATTAGTTATAAGAGACATGTTTGCATCTATACGATCATAATAAATGAGAAGGATGAACATGGAAGGATCGACAAAAGATGAATTAGTGGTGAGAGGTCAACCGATAGACAGAGATAAAGGCAAATTCTCTAGTAGAAATCCCAAGTTGAAGGGTAGATATAAATGCCTTGTTCATTCAACAAAGAGATGTTGGAAATGTGGTAAAGTTGGGCATTACAAAAATGAATCAACTCAGAGAAAGATGACTCCAAATAAAGGAGGTGATGTGTACCTGGTGTCGACTAATGCACACTCAAATCAAGATGTTGTGTTGATCGACTGAGGAGCATCCTATCATATGACACCACATAGAGAATGGTTTTTTTAATATGAATGATATGAAGGAAGAGATTTGTTATTGGGGGACAAATCTACAACCAAAATTATCGTATGAGGAAGAGTTCAAATGATACTACAAGACGGGAGGAGTAGAACCCTTCCAGATGTACTACACATTCTGTATTTGGTAAGAAACTTGATATCTATCAGAAATATGAGTGATACAGGGGTGAACACTCTATTTCAAAAGGATACATCCAAGATGGTGAAAGTTGCGATGGTCTTTATGAAAGGAGTTCTAATTGGAATGCTATACAACTTATTAGGGACTGTCAAATTGACTCGATGAAATAACATTGATATTCCTTCAAATTTGACTAAACGTCGACTCGACTCCAATTGAATCGGGCTTAGTTGATTCAAACCAACTTGACAAGACATCATAAAGTCGATTTCTACTACAACTAGTTTTTTCTTCATCTCCTTTGCTAGTTATAGTGTGAAAGTGTTCTTCATTTCCTGACATGTGGTATCATAGATTGATTTAACAATATTGTATTTGAGATAAACCCAAGGTTCAGTAAGATTCGTAAATAAATAAAAATTATGTTAAAGAATGGTGACCAACTCGAGAATAGAGATTAAAAAATTCAATGGCCATACTTTTGAGCTTTGGAAGGTTAAAATAAAATATCTCCTTATAGATAGAGAACAATGGAAAACAATTTTTCTAGGTACCATTCTGATAGGTATGTCGACAAAAGAATGGGAGAAACACGAGAGAATATCAAGGAGTACGATTTGAATTTGTCTTAAAGATTATGTATTGTTGATTTTCTTACGTGAAACTTTCATCAAGAAACCGTGGGACAAGTTGGGGAGCTTGTAGCAATTGAAATACCTAGTAAATAAGTTGTTTCTCAGAAATAAATTGTATCCACTAAGGATGAGTGAGACAATTTTAGTGACTAAGCATTTAAATGTGTTTAATTCAATGATAACACAGTTATCTCCTGTGGATATTAAAATCATCCAGGAGGAGAAATGTATTATCCTATTATGTTCTTTGTCAAACTCATGGGATAGATTAGTCATGGTTATAGGGAGTAATACAACCACATTAGTTATAAGAGACATGTTTGCATCTATACGATCATAATAAATGAGAAGGATGAAGATGGAAGGATCGACCAAAGATGAATTAGTGGTGAGAGGTCAACCAATAGACAGAGATAAAGGCAAATTCTCTAGTAGAAAGCCCAAGTCGAAGGGTAGATATAAATTCCTTGTTCATTCAACAAAGAGATGTTGGAAATGTGGTAAAGTTGGGCATTACAAAAATGAATCAACTCAGAGAAAGATGACTCCAAATAAAGGAGGCGATGTGTACCTGGTGTCGACTAATGCACACTCAAATCAAGATGTTGTGTTGATCGACTGAGGAGCATCCTATCATATGACACCACATAGAGAATGGTTTTGTTAATATGAATGATATGAAGGAAGAGATTTGTTATTGGGGGACGAATCTACAACCAAAATTATCGGATGAGGAAGAGTTCGAATGATACTACAAGATGGGAGGAGTAGAACCCTTCGAGATGTACTACACATTTTGTATTTGGTAAGAAACTTGATATCTATCAGCAATATGAGTGATACAGGGGTGAACACTCTATTTCAAAAGGATACATCCAAGATGGTGAAAGTTGCGATGGCCTTTATGAAAGGAGTTCTAATTGGAATTCTATACAACGTATTAGGGTCTGTCGAATTGACTCGATGAAATAACATTGATATTCCTTCAAATTTGAATAAACGTCGACTCGACTCCAATTGACTCGGGCTTAGTTGATTCAAACCAACTTGACAAGACATCATAAAGTCGATTTCTACTACAACTTGTGTCCTCCCCACAGGTTGAGCTCCATTATAGATTGAATTCATGGACATCGATTTTTGTGATACTTTGAAAGGAGAATAAAACTTATCATAGAAGAGACACACAATACAAGCCAACCATAGTCCCCAGGGAACTACAATTGGAAGTAAACATAAAAGTTTCACGGATGAATCTGTTGACAAGATATGAAAACTATCACTAACTAATTCTTTGTCCTAAATATGTCCCGGTCACAATTGGTGCTCAAGCTCAAGACAAACCGGGCATGTATACTTACAGGAAAAGAATACATGAGAATTGGAATCCTATGCGTACTTGCACAAAATACATAATCACAGTCCATGTTTAAGGGGTCATAGAGTGACGATGATCGCTTATCATTAGTTAAAACCTCCCCTTATGCTATCCTTTGACCATATTAACCCAACAACTATGACTTAATCAAGCGTCAGGATGTATAGTCCTTATTCATTTCAGGACTTTGACACTCTAGGAATCTGGGATATTACAACTCTCGAGTTGTTCAAATCCCCCGGAGTGATACCTGTCAAAGTTATTATGCCATGCTTCCACTACTTGAGTTGAGAAAAGTATCTAAAGAATCTTAGATTGGCAATTTGCATGAATTTACGACTTTGGCCTTCGACACTTTCGGTGGTAGAGATGTTGGATATTCCTAGAGGCCATAACCCCAGAGATGACATTGCATGTTGATGTCACCTATGGTTATGTGGACCCTTGGTATGCATGCAATGTGTTGAGGTCCAACATGTATTGAATTCATGTGAACATGTCCCCACATGAAACCCCTACCACATGTCATAATACATGTCATTAACCAAGTGGAGAGTACACATTTGTCTGCCTCAGATCTCACAACCTACGTGATTTCATGGATTGCAGCTTTTCACTTCATGTCTTCGACACTTCACAACTTCAACGTTTCATGGCTTGTCCTAGTCCCGAGTAATCCCCGTAGTGGCGAAGTTTTGAAGTCCCAAAAATTTTCCATCCTTCCACTACAGATCTACGACTCACATTACTCCCAAACTTCCTATCAGATTGAACAGTCGATGGGACTTCACGATTTCATCATTCAGGTCGCTATTTCATCATTTGGTATTTCATGCTTCTCGCATGTATCCAATAATCGTCGAAGGGTCAAAGTTCCATAGTTTTCTATCTCCTTCTTGGCTTCGATCAACGACTGGTGATCGACTAATTTTATTTGACAGTGGTGACTTAATCTCTCTCAGCGTTTGGTTTCACCTCTATCTCACCACCATGTCTAGGGAATATGTATAATATTATTTTGTAAAATGGGCTTGACTTTTATCAAAGTTAAAATAGAAAAATAAGAAGTTGGGTGGAATGATTTAGCTATTTTCATTATGTTTTCTCGCCGAATATTCCCGGGAAAGCTTGTAAATAATGTTTTTTAGCAAGTCGTGCTTGCAACAATAATGTTTTATTAACAATAAATGACCGCGTAGAAAAGTAAATGTTTTTACAAATAAAATGTTCTCCATCCTCTCATACCCTCACCATGAACACCTGTTATCATATGATCATCTGGTAACTAAAAATCATCAAAGAGAAATTTATTTGACTACACACAACAAATTCATTTTTCATTAGCTGTGAAAAGTTCTCGACTTCTTTCATCATATGCAAGTGATACGATAAGTTTTGCCAATGAAACCTCTTTGATTTGGGAACCATCCTGAGTTTTAATCTTTTCCAGGCATTCTTCTGTTATAATGCTTCTAATATTGATCATAGGATTACCATCATCGTTCGTCACTTCTCAATTCAATATTATAGGATTACCATCATCGTTCGTCAAAGGGGATATTTTTCCCTGTCGTTCGAACGGAATGAGACAGGCATGACTATGCCCAATAGACAAAAGAACACATATTATGTCATCTGATATCCCCATAAGACAAAATAACTCTTGATTCACGTTACAGTTCTGGAGTAAGTCAATCTGATTACTCTCTATTCGCATTACATTTTCGTAGAAGGTCACCAACAAATTCTAATTCTATTTTTTTGTTTAATAAGGAAGGAATCAACAACAACAATTAATAAACACAATTTTACTATGAACACAACTTATGATTTTAGGAAACAAACAACACCAACCCAGCATACTAGCACATCATGCAACTGGATGAAACATGCGATAATAAATAGGCAGAAAAAACTGACTACCTACCCGACACAAGAAATACAATGCCTACAAGCTAAAGGACAACATCAACAACCTGACACATCGGCTTCGACGACTAGTAACTAGAACCTTCCCAGTGAGAGAGAGAGAACACAAAGTTACAAAAAAAGTACCACCATAAAAACAATAGTCATCAACCACATCAGGTGTGGCACAATCCTAAGCCGGGTTATCGTTAGTGCTTCTTGATCCATGCACACAACAATATAATCTCAAGAAATCATGTTACCATAGTGCAATGAGCACACTAGGGACCCATGCGCAACCAGAATATTTCCAACCCTTCATCCCAACATAAAATCCAGCATTGCAACAACCTTACAAAATAACAATCAATAATTCAATAGGTCCTTATCTACTTCCTTGTTGGGAGAACATTTGAGGCTTCTATAAGGTGGTAATCCCAATACTTATAATTAAAACAATTAAGAGTAACGTAAAGAAAAAACTATTATAGGTGATCAACGTATTAAACACCTTTAAACCAATGATCTAAATGCAAAAGTCGGTTGTTAAACTAACCGAAGGGGTAATTGCCTTACTCCTAACTAAATCATCAACAACGAGTTATATTGCCACTGAAACTGAAACTATTAGGAGAATGTAAAAGTAATCACCAGTTAAAACAACTATGCATTATTAGATTGTTCCCCCTATCTAAAAACCATTTAGAATGGAACCAATAAAGTTAATGCCGAGGCTACTAAAATATTATAATCGAATCCTCATAATATTATTGTTATGCATTGTTATTTCCCCTATTACAAAGGAGCGATTTAAGATGAAGCAACATTACTACTGTGCAACTTATTAAAACCTGTTAATAAGAATAAAGTGGTTAATAAGAACCATTGAATTTTCAACACAAAGAGAGTTAAAAACTATTAAATACACATTAAAAAGAATTATATTCAACAAAGAGTTCATTGTAACTAATCCCCGATTCCAAATATGAGATAAGTATATATCTCTATGTTTTAAAACTAAAGCTACATGAATTCACTATCTTATATGAATATATTTGTTGTCTTTTAAATATAATTTTTTTTATCTTTTAAATGTCCTTGATGAGCTAATACAATATACGCTATTGTTGTCTATTTAAGGTATGGTATCACAGTCTAGTAAATACATGAAATAGTTGAGTTAATAAAATATTAAAAAACACAGAGTATAATATCGCTATCCCAAAAATGTTTTCATTTAATATAAGAACGATGTCTATCATATTCTATCATTCACATAAAAGAAAACACTGACATTACACATAAAAACACTGTCTATCTTTCACATGTAAAAATGATGACACTACATATAAAAACACTTTCTATCTTTCACTTGTAAAAACACTGAAATTACATATAAAAACGTTATCTAACTTATATAAATTACCAACGTAGTCCATTAATTTGTTGTCTAACATATAAATTTTTATTGGTGTGAAAACACAGATGTACACAATCGTTGTCTGTATTGAGACAAGATCCATTTTAAAATCGTTACCCAGCAAAGATTTTGAGCCACGGGTTAAACAACAATGCATGAGGAAGGGAATAACTCAACAATCGTTTCAAAATCGTTATCCAGCAAAAATTTGAGCCATAGGTTAAAAAACAACGCGTGAGGAAGGGCATAACTCAGAAACCGTTTTAAAGTCGTTACCCAGCAAATATTTGAGCCACATGTTAAACTTGTTTATGGAGAACATCAATCGTATCTCCCTCAACCATGTACACTAAATTCCTACAGGAAGGACATTTTAGCGCTACCTTAAAATTTGACTTCTTATTCCTTCAATTCGATCCTAGATTACTCATTCATAAGAATTGTCTCATTATTGTATAGTTAAGGATCTATTTATTTCTACAATGTTGAAAGATAACACCATTCCTATGCAATTCTAATCCATTATAAAACTCTGACTGCAAAAACATCACCTGCAAAAAACTGTTATTTCCAGGAAACCAATATATTGATAGTGAAGGAGATATTAGCATAAAGATTAATTTAACTGAAAGTTTCAACAATGAATCAACTTTAGAAAACTGAATATCCTACAGGGGTTTAATCAACTCTATTATCGGTAGATGGAAATTCAATATATCATAAAGATCATATAATTAAGGTTGAAATTAGTTGGATTGTTCATTGATAGTGAAGCTATCTTCAACACAGTTTATCATAGAATTTAAATCTATAAATTAAGAGTAATAGAGAGGATACTAATAAATTTATCTCTATGGATATTACACTTGTTAAAAGGTGTGTACCATATAAATTTGGTGAAAACCCAATCCCAACAGGAAGCAAAGAAGGGAGAGATTTTCTACCCCCCCTCAGCGGATTGTTGTGAAGGGACAAACCAAGGTGCAAATATTATCATTCAGAAATGAATCAATCAGACATAGAGATACTCATTCACAAAGAAGGCACAAATATTGCAAATTAATCATAAGCGAAAAACATAGAGATAAATAAAGGATAGATAGTTCGGAGAAATTTATCCTTCACTTATTATCCATGCACAAGAAAGAAGGGTATTTGAATCTATAAGTATTTAAACAATGGAGTGACGACCATCGATTCACCTCTTGGTTGACTGCTCAAGAATGGACTAATAACTTAAGGGATAAGGGACATAATATAAAAACACAATCTTTCTTCATATTAATCAATAAAAACAAAGGCAGAGAAGTCATTGCAATTAGAGTTTGGGTTCTCCATGGGAAATCAATTCAAATGCAACAAGCATAAGGATGGGATGACTTTAAGTTCTCTCATCAAAACTCTAGGCTCATCGAGATGAATTGTGAAAAGATAAAATGAAATCTCTGGATAGTATTACCCTGAATAAAACATAATCTTTAACACAATAGAAGTACATTACTTAAGGTGTAGGAAAAATGAATAAACTACCATTGAATACAAATATACACATGCATACAGTATCCAAATGCAAAGATCTGAGTCGTTGTCCCGTGCACGCTCCATCCAACTTCCGCTTGTCGACTGATGTGACCTCACTAATACCTCCTAGTCAACGCTAGGGGTTATAGTCTTTCCCATGAGCACCCCAAGACACAAAGGGTCCATGCATACAATAACAGAGAATGCTAGCACCCAGCTCGCCTCACAAGGTTGATCTACAACTCATTACCGGAGCTGGGTATCCCAACTCCCACAAGAGAAAGTTTAGTGAAGGTAAAATTTCAGCAGTGTAATGTTACGCAAAAGGATCAGATCCATACTCCTCCTCCTCTAGCCTTTTTATAGAGTTTTTAAGTAATTAGTTTCCCAATTTCTCATTAAATTTCTTTTTCAATTAATTAATTTCAAGAAACCTCCCCCATACACATGTCGACCGATCCCCTAGTTGCACAAGAAAATAAATTTTATTAATTAATTAAATATTTCTATTTCCCTCATCCACCTAATATCATTCCTAAAAACACTCCTCGGTGTCCCAAAATTCCTTTACACTTCTTAAATGACTTACGCCTTACTTAATTCATAGTTGATGTCATAATTAGAAAGTTCCAAAGGCAAGATTCCTTACCAAGGTAGGCATTCAACTTTTTCATTATGTTTTCCCTTTTCTTTAAGTTTCCTATTTCTTTTAAGTTTCCCCCTTTTTTCTTTTTAACCAAAAATCAATTTAGAAAGTGTAGATAAAACAACCATTTATCCTTTTTCCTTTTTAATTAAAAATTAATTTAGCAAGTATATATAAAACAACCATTTACCCCTTTTCCTTTTTAATTACAAATTAATTTATCAAGTGTAGTTAAAAAACAACCATTACCCCTTTTTAAAAATTTAATCTTCCATTATAATTTTGACTTTAATAAATAAGTTTGAATTTTTTACCCCGTTCTTGTTACTTGTTTATTTATAAAAAAAAAAATTGTGACCACATGTTCTACTTAGAACTAGGTTTTAATTTCACTAGGTTGGGCGACATTTTTTTTTATTAGGGATTTTTTTTTTAAACCTTATCACATCATTCATTTTAAGGCCAACTAGGTTTATTCACTTACCCATTAAAATCACGACGTTCCCTTCAGGATGCACTACGTGCTCCGAGGGTGCCACTCGCCTCTTTATGTTTTTCTTGCGCCATGTGCCCTTCAGGATGCAGTACGTGTTCCAAGGGTGTGACTCGCCTCTTTCCATTTTCCTTGCGTGACGTTCCCTTCAAGACACACTACATGCTCTAAGGGTGCCACTTGCCTCTTTAGTGACTTTGGTAGATGTAAAAACCTTGCAATCAATACTCCACCAAGTGATCTTGTGGGATACTAAGGGACTCTAAGGAATAAGGCCCTTGCCTTATTTGGCACCCCTTAGAATCATCATGAGAGACTATCACAATCTACCCTCATGGCATTATGAGTATTCTATAATTATGTAATATTTAAGCTAATACAACGGGTGTGCTAGTAGGTTGTGGCAGGACTGTTGCCACACCTCTTTCTCAAAGTCTTTGGTTGTCCTGCATGACCCCTCTACTCCACATCTGAGTTTGGTTGACAAGCTATTTTCATCCTGCATCCATCAACGAATCATGCCAGCAATAATAATCAATCATCATGACATCTAATCATACATACATATGTCACATCAACAACATTCAAACCCCAATAGTCCACTCCCTGACTGAATCTGGAGTCCAATGGGTTCCATCAGTGCCTCGACATCCTCAATGTCCAAAGTCCTTCACACTCAGTAGAACCCAGTCAATAACACATGTCTATGTAAATTCAATGAAATAACCTATCATCAAATCCATAATATCCCATAATCATAATCAAAATGACCAATAGATATAATAACCTGGATCACTTGCAAGCAAGTGTCCTCAAGGAATAAGTTCACTCAGTGTGCGGAAGAGAGGGATGTTACATACACCCCCTCTTGGTTTAAACTTCGTCTCAAAGTTTCACAATATGTAAGTGCCGAAATAAAGTGTATCAGAATACCATAGGTCT
>ML782576.1:325936-343682 GCA_009831015.1 Picea engelmannii
CTAGTGTACTAGTAGTTTGTGTACTGGTAGGTTGTGTACCAGTAGCCTGTGTGCTTGTAGATGGTGTACCAGTAGGTTGTGTACCAGGATCCACAGCGATCCATTGTTCTTTGTCTACAAGCAGGTCCTCCATATTTAACTTCCATAGCTCAAAGTTTTTACCGTTGAACTTATCTATCTCGATTCTAGATGAGCTCGCCATTCCTCTTACTTTACTCGAATCTCCACTGCAAAATATCCCACTAAACCCAGGTTTATCACAGACCCAAGATAAACTTGATCTATCAAGACCGAGCCAAACCCTTAGCAACAAAGGCGTCCCTCTAAAGCCAAAAATGTGCTCTGATACCACATGTAATTTTTAAACCTGCGAAGTAAAGCAATGCATATATATTCTTAAGCAATACAGAAATTAATCAATGGCTCATACACATAGTACACAGATATTTTTACCGGAAACCCTCAACCGGGAAAACCTTTCTTATTTTCATTATATTGAATTTCACCATTCGCCATACAATATATACAATGTTTTTAGGTATTTCGTAGATACCAAAACCCTAATCCCTTAATCTGGGATTAATTTACAAATCAGCTAAAAATAGCAAAAACCTCCCAAAAAAAAAATTTGGGGCATTGCCCCGAACGCTACGCATAACCAGGGGGGGGAATACCTACCCCCCCTAGGACCCACCTAGGAAAGGGATCGTCAGATGCATTTTTTGTATCTGACGCACCCCCACACACACACATGCAAAGAATATAACACACACCCAACAACTGTCACGCGCGAAGGGCACTGATATAAGGGAGCCATACCCATATCGACATTTTGGGTATCGTGAATTTTGGAAGAAAGAGTCGGGAGTTTCGGCTCGTGAACTCATGAGATTGCAAGTTGCGACAAGTGCCTTTGGAATCAGGACTTGGTCATAGTGTTGTGGTCTCTTGGGGAGGAAGGAGCTCGCACCTAGTGCTGTTCACACAGGGGAGCTTTGGAAGGACCTGTGGATCGATTGGAAAGAGATTCCAGCAAGGAATCGAAAGAGTCGATCTGGCTCAAAGGAGACAAAGAACGATCCTGTGAGTGGACTTCGGCCTGAGGGTCAGGGAGGTCTGTGTGAATTTTTGGTATCAGAGCCTGACTCTGTTTGTATACTTCAGACAGGGAAAGCGAGAAAGAAATCTCAGCCATGCTACCAAGAAGAAGAGACAGACAAACACCCGATCCTCCAGAGGAAAGGGAGATGTCAAGAGAAAGGGGTAGGCAGGTGAAAAATCCAACCATGGAAAGAGAGATGCATAACATACACACCAGACTCGTGGACGTGGAAATAAAATAGAGGTGCACAGTCGGTGTTGGAGATGTCAGTGAATCTGAAAGTGAATATGAAGCTAGACATGAAGGAGAAGAAGTTGTAGCAGAGGATGAAACAAATGAACGTCTGATTAGGGTGGTTGCAAGAATGAGTGCCAGGGAAACAATGGACATTCCAATATATGAGGGAAACCTAGATGTTGAAGAGCTTCTAGACTAGATTAGAGCTCTGGACACGTATTTTGACTATGAAGATGTCGAGGAAGACAAGACGGTCAAACATGCTGTCACAAGATTGAAAGGACATGCAACATTGTGGTGGGATGAGATACAAGATGACAGACGCTGCAAAGGCAAGCATAAAATAAAGAGTTGGGATAGGATGGTTGAAAATATGAAGGAAAAATTTATTCCCAGAGATTACCAAATTACTCTATTTCAAAGAATGAAAAATTTGAGATAGAAGCTGATGTCAGTGAAGGAGTACACTGAAGAGTTCTACAAGCTAAACATCAGGGCAGGTCATCGTGAAAGTGATGATGAAAAAGTTGCTAGATATATGAATGGTCTACGATACGACATTTAGGATGAGATGAGCATGATGACCATCTAAATAGTGGAAGATGCTTATCATATGGCTCTAAAAGCTGAAGAGAAGCTGAGTCAAAATCAGGGTCAAAGAGGCCGAGGCAGAAGTTAGCCCAGAGGAAAAATAGTTGTCCAAGAAAGGAATTAGAAGCTTAAGGAGGAATGGAAGAAACCTCAACCTCAAACTGAGAGAGGTGGAAGCTCATAGAGATGGAAATATGTTGAACATAGAGGACAATATGCTGATAACAACACTTTTCCTCGTGCTAGAGGTAGAGGAAGAGGAAGAGGTGGAATGGTGAAATGATTCACGTGTGGAAAGGTTGGACATAAATCTTATGAATTTCTAGACAAGAAGAAAGAAGGTGGTGAGACTCACATTGCTAAAGAACAAACGTGGAATGTTGAGGCAAAGGATGCTCAAGGAGGAAGATGACTGATGATGCAAAAGGTTCTCTTGAAGCTAGAGAAAGAGACAGAAGAACCAGTCCAAAGGAACAGACTTTTTCAGATTGCTTACAAGACCAAAGACAGGGTATGCAAGGTCATCGTGGATAGTGGTATCATAAACAGTCTCGTTTCTATAGAGATGGTAGAAAAGCTAGAGCTGGAGACAATTTACCATCCAAGTCCATACAGAGTTTCATGGTTACAAAAAGGACATCAGGTAAATTTCACTAAACAATGTTTAGTTGAATTCAAAATAGGAGGATATAATGATAAGATATTGTGTGATTCCATTCCCATGGATGTTTGTCATCTATTGCTGGGTAGACCATGGCAATATAACATAAATGTGATTCATGATGGGAGGAAGAACACATACACCCTAGAGAAGAATGGGAGAACTCACATGTTGCTTCCAATCAAAGATAAAGTGGTGAAACCTGAAGTAAGCAACGTTGTACTTCTCATGAGTGGGAAGGAACTTCTTTCATAGGTTAAGAAGAAGGAGGAACCGCAATTCATTGTGGTCAAGAAGCCTAAAATTGTTTTAACCAGTACAAGGGTAGATGATTTACTGGAAGAGGTTCAAGAGCTGCTGGAAGAATTCGCTGCTATAGTAGTGGACAAACTACTTCGTTCGTTGCCACCAATCAAAAGTATAAGTCATCATATTGATCTCATACCTAGAGCTAGTTTACCAAATAAAGCAGCATACAAATTGACTCCATAGGAGAATGAAGAGGTCAAGAGACAGGTCCAGGATTTAGTGTACAAGGAGTTGGTTAGAGAAAGCTTGAGTCTATGTGTTGTTCCGACAGTGCTCAGTCCAAAGAAAGACGGAGGCTGGAGGATGTGTACTGACTTGAGGGAAATCAACAAGATAATGATCAGGTATAGATTCCCATTTCCAAGAATGGATGATTTGATGGATTGCTTAAGGGGGGCCAAATTTTTTTCAAAATTTGATTTGAAAAGTGGTTATCACCAAATTCGTATGAGAGAAGGAGACGAATGGAAGACAACATTTAAAAGCAATGAAGGGTTGTATGAATGGCTTGCCATGTCGTTTGGTCTAACAAACACACTGAGCACTTTCATGAGGTTGATGAAAGAAGTCCTAAAGGAGTTCATCAGAAAATTTGTCATAGTATACCTTGATGACATACTTCTTTTCAGTAAAACAGAGGCAGAGCATCTGAAACATTTGGCTACAGTGATGCGGAGGCTACAACAAGAGAAGCTGCTGATAAATATGAAGAAATCCTCATTCATGAAGATGAAGCTCATTTATTTGGGGTTTGTTATTTCTACAGATAAGTTGAGGATGGATCCAGATAAAGTGGAGGTGATTAAGAATTGGCCATTGCGAAAGAATATCTTTGAAGTTCGAAGTTTTCATGGATTGGCTAGTTTCTACAGGAAGTTCATCATGAATTTCAGTGGAATTAGTGCACTGATGATGGACACAGTGAAGAAAAGACATAAGTATTTTCACTGTACATAAGAAGCAGAGAAAAGCTTCAATTTGTTGAAAATGAAAATCATGGAACAACCAATTTTGGTGTTGCCGGATTTTAAAAAGACATTTCAAGTAAAATGTGATGCAAGTGGATTTGCAATAGGGGAAGTATTGAGCCAAGAAGACAGGCCGATAGCATACTTCAGTGAGACGTTGAATGAAGCGAAAGTGAAATACTCCATGTATGACAAGGAGTTCTATGCTATTATTCAGGCATTGAAGAAATGGAGACATTACTTAATACCTAATGAGTTTGTCTTATACAGTGACAATCATGCTTTGCAATTTGTGACTCAATAGGAAAAGTTGAATCAAAGACATGTTAAATGGGTTGAATACATGCAGAACCTTACTTTTGTAACTAGGCATATTTCTGGAACTGCTAACAAAGTTGTTGATGCTTTGATCCAGAAATGTTTGCTATTGCAGGAGTTCAGAATCAAAACACTGGGTTTTGATGATCTCAGGAACATGTACATAGATGATCCATATTTTAAGGAGGCGTATGAAGCAGTTGAGAATCCAATTCTCAGGAACATAAGTCAATGGACAAAATACATGATCCATGAAGGATTATTGTTTAAGGGTAATCAACTTTGTATTCCAAAATGCTCCATGAGGGAGAATTTGTTGAAGGAGAAACACAGTGGAGGATTGGCTAGGCATTTCAGTCATGACAAGACGTTCTCAAAGTTAAATGAGTCATATTTTTGGCCAGGAATGAGAGCATACGTCAAAATATTCGTGGACATATGTAGAATTTTTCAGCATTCAAAAGGAAAGAGACAGAATGCAGACTTATATCAACCGTTACCCATACCTGAGAGGCCATGGGATGCAATAAGCATGGACTTCATATTGGGGCTGCCGAGAACACAAAGAGGGTTTGATTCAATCTTTGTGGTAGTGGATATATTTTCTAAGATGGCACACTTCAGACCGTTTCAGAAAACCAGTGACGCAACTCACATTGTGAATCTATTTTTCAAAAAAGTCATTTGACTTCACGGCTTACCAAGGAGTATAGTTTCGGATCGAGACACCAATTTCATGGGACATTTCTGGAGAACCTTATGGAAAAAGTTGGGAAAAAACTTTTTTTTCATTTCATCTTATCATCCTTAGATGGATGGACAGACAGAAGTTGTGAACAAAAGTTTGGGAGACTTGCTAAGGAGCTTGGTGACAACACCACAATCAGTGGGACAATATTCTATCGCAGGCAGAATTTGCATATAACGACTCACTAAATAGAAGCACAGGACAGAGTCCATTCCAAATTGTTTATGGGATTCAGCCAAGAGGAGTTTCGTAATTGAGAGATTCAGAACAGAATGCAACTAGGAGTGCTAGTGCAGAGGATTTCGCAGAAGCAATGAAGGAACTTCATAGCCAAGTGAAGGAGCGATTGAAAAACTCGATCCAAGAGTATAAGCGCAGAGTAGATCAACATAGGAAACAACTTCAATTTCAAGTTTCTGATTTGATTCTGGCACATCTGAGAAAGGAAAGGTTCCCGAGGGGGACATATAATAAATTGAAAATGAAGAAAATTGGACCGTGCAAGATCCTAAGAAAATTTGGGACAAATGCTTATGAGATTGAATTACCCGATCGGATCGGAATTTCTCCGATATTCAACATCTAAGATTTGTACCCTTATAAATCTCAATAAGAAGGAACAGGGGATGAACAACCAGAGGTTCAGTGGACAAAATAGATGACAGTTGCAGAGAAACCACAGATGGAAAGCATACTGGACAAAAGAGTTAGTAAGAGGACCAGGTGAAAAGAATACTTTGAATACTTGGTCAAGTGGAAGGGACATCTAGTTGAAGATGCCAGCTGGGAAAATGAAGCCGAAATCCAGAATCATGGATAGACCATATGAGAGCTCATGGACGGGAGCCCATGAAAATTTTCAAGCGAGGGAGTATGATGCAGGAGCATCGCGTGTAGCATACACGTACGGAGGCGGAAGACAGCTAGGACAAGCGCCAACACATTTCAACACGTTGGAAAGAGTGTTTTGGAATGTTTTGAAATAAATGTGCGGGTATTAAATAAATTAATTAAGTGGAGGTGCACTTGTCGATTGCAATCATACCTTGAGCGTCCCGCTCTCATCTGAAGGATTAAGAGGCATTTATGCTAGTAAATGTAAGTAGGTAGAATTAAATTCTAGATTAGACAATTTTAGGAGTGGAGGGAAAAATAACTATAGACACCTTCATATTGTATCATTGTAACATTATCAATCGAAGAGAGCATAGGAGAGCAGAAGCAGAGAGCCGTGTAAAGTAAAAACCCATGTACAAAAGTTCTAGATTAATACAAAGATCTTTAGTTCATACTCATGGTGTTCAATTTCTTTATATGTTTGTACATGTTGATTGATATGTGCTTGTTACTCTCTGTTATGAATTTTATTTGATGTGTGAATGTATGATTTCATATTTAATGTCTAAAATCTGAAGAGAGGGGGAGTAAGGAATGAGTTTCAATTGTTTATCTGTCTAAGCAAGAGTTTTCCTACAAGGAGTGCAGTGAAATCATCCGCAAGGAGTGCGTTGACGGGTTCAGAGTTTCAATCTCTAAAAGATCAGGAGGTATAACATTGTTCTCATTCTCACAGAAGTGCAAGTTGAGTATAGGAGCCATGCAAAGTGTGCGCAGGCCGAGTAGAGTCTCAGGGGTTGCAACCTGAGGGAATTGTTGAAAGATTATTGTCACATGGAAGTGCGTAGAGTTAAGGAATTCAATACTTGGAAGTATTGAAGGGTTTCCATAAGGGGTGCGTGCAGGAGTCTTCTTGAAGACTTGAGTTGTGGAGAAAGCTCAGAAGGGATAGAGTCTTCAAATTTTTCGAAGAGAAGTTCAAGAGGGCTAGTTCCTTGAAGTGTTGGAAGAAGGTGCAACGACGTTGTTTGCAGGTGGACAAGTTTCATGAAAGAATACCTGTTCCATATCGCAGGAGTCCTCAAGGAGGAATTAGATGGTCGGAATTCTCCGTGGAGAATTCGCAAAGTCCCTAGGGCCGTCAGATCTTGCAGAGGAGTAGGGGAGTTACGACAAGAATTATTCAAGTGTAAGCTCGGGAGAAATCGGACCATGGTATCCAAGTCGAAAAGGACGTTGGATCACTCGTGTAATTTCATTTCATGGACTTGTGAGTTAAAGGGTTAAAACCCTTGCATCAAGATTCGCATGGTTGCAAAGTGCGAAGTCCCGAAGGGGCAAAAATATTTGTGTGGGGCCAGCTATTGGTTAAGTGTGTCAGAATTCATCATTTTGGCATTTTAGAGGATAGGAGGTTGAGACTTCTGTCCCGAGATCCCCGAAATCACGAGATGTGATATAAGTACGGGGAAAGGGCACCGTCAACCATTTCGGTGAATTGGTATTTCAGGGTTCAGTAGTTGGAGAGTCGAGAGACTTGGAAGGAGAAGTCGCGAAGTGGCGAGTAGCGAGGGGTGCTAGTGATAATCCTAGCTAGCGGTCACGCACGGAGGGCGCTGACATAAGGGAGCCATACCCATATCGACGTTTCAGGTATCATGAATTTAGGAAGAAAGAGTTGGGAGTTTTGAATCACGAACTCTCGAGATTGCGAGTTGCGACAAGTGCCTTTAGAATCAGGCCTTCGTCATAGCACTATGGTCACTTGAGGAGGAACGAGCTCGCGCCTAGTGATTTTCACACAGGGGAGCTTCAAGGACCTGTGGATCGATTGGAAGGAGATTCCAGCAGTGAATCGAAAGAGTCGATCCGGCTCAAAGGAGACAAAGAACGATCCTGTGAGCGCACTTCGGCCCGAGGGTTGGGGAGGTCTACGTCAAGGTCCTACCAACAACCTATCCTTAAGCTGATCCCAACTGAAGGGCATCTCACATGGTCACCCATAAAGAAACAGAAAGGTACCATCTTAATGGTTCTTTGGTAACTTTGGTTATATGAAAATTCTACTAGTGGTAAGAATTCTTCCCAGCGCTTATCTTGGTCCATCATATACATACACAACATATCCTCCAAGATTTTTTTTTTCTCTCAATCTTCTAGTCTCTCTCTAGGTGATACATTGTACTAAAGTTAATTTGGGTTCCAAAGGCCTCTTGGAAACTAGTCCAAAATCGTCTAGTAAACATCGATCCTTGATCAGATGTAATCATCTTAGGCATGCCATGTAGCCTCACAATCTCACTGATGAAAACTCTAGCTATGTAAGGTTCCTGATACATCTATCGCACGAGAATAAAATGAGCACTCTTTGTTAGAGTGTAGACTACCAAGAAAATCGAGTCATGTCTCCTTGCCGTCAGTGGCAATCCAATAATGAAATCCATCGAAATGACCTCCCATTTCAATTTAGGAATAGCACTGGTTGTAGTAATCCTGTCAGATGTCTATGTTCAACCTTCACTCGCTGACATTCTAGACACAATGCCACGTAGTTGACTAAGTCTGCCTTCATTCCTATCTAGAAGAATACGGGTTTAAGGTCTTCTCTCATCTTCGTGACTCTAGGATGAGCCATGTACACTAATCTATGAGCCTTGTTTAGGGTCAAACTTCTCAACTCGTCGTTGGGTGGAAAGTAAATTTTACCTTTAAATCTCAATTATTCATCGTTGTCCATAGTAAATCCTTCACATTTTGGTACCATTATTGTGTTTTTTCTGATAATATCCTTGATTTCTTTGTACCAGTCATGTTTTCACTATAAAGTTAAAATATTTTCATGTAGATCCGTCTAAAGAGGCATCGCCGAAAAGATGTGTGGTCTTCAACTCAACGCATCCACCACTCTGTTCACTGTCCCTTTTATGTAAGTAATCTCAAAATCATACTCGTTATTAAATTTCAACCAACGTCGTTGTCACGCATTCAGGTCACTTTGTGTAAAGATGTGTTGTAGTCCACAATGGTCAATTTTTAGTTTGAATTTATATCCAATAAGGTAGTTTCTCCAAACTCTCAAAGCATAAACAATGGCTAACAACTTCAAATCGTGCATCGCATAGTTCTTCTCATGCCTTCTCCACTTTCTCGTGATGTAACCAAGCACTCAACTGTCTTGCATCAAGACTGCACCTAAGCCTTCCTTGGATGTGTCAGTTCATACCAAGAAGTCTGCGTCCATGTAAGGGACCTTTAGTATTGGTGTTGTCATCAACAGTTCCTTGAGCCTCCGAAATGCCTCTGCACATTTCTTGTTCCAAATAAACTTCTTGTTCTTCTTCTGCAATTCCGTAATTAGATTTGCTATCTTAGAAAATCCCTCGACGAACCGTCGATAGTCAGCAATGATTTTAAGGATGGAAATTTATTTTAAAATGTAGAAACCTTGGCGAATCTTACTAATCCTTCATATGTCAACTATAAATGTTTAGCGATATTTTTGTAAAAATATTCAAATTTCTAAGTATTTTATATAGTTTTTATAAAATTTTGGCTATTTTTAAGTTTAAATAATTTTATCCTATAGAATTTGGGCGAATCAATTTTAAAATAGCGAATCTCACTTTTGGAAAAACCATGGAAAATTAGCCCATGAGCGAAATTTAGCCCCTAAAATCATCCTTGTTGATAGTATCCCGCTAAACCCATTAAGCTACGTACTTCTCAGAGATTCATCAGTGCAGGCCATTCCATAATATCCTTGACCTTTGTTGGATCCACAATGATACCTTCATCGAATATTAAATTCCCTAAGTAGTGAATCTTCGATTGATAAAACGAGCATTTAGACAATTTCCCATACAATTTGTTCTCTCGTGGACACTGTAGTACCAAGTGCAAGTGCTCGTCATGATCCTCCATCATCCGAGAGTAAATCAAAATATCGTCAATGAATACTTGGATGAACTTGTCCAAGTATTCGTGGAACACCCCATTCATAAAACTCATAAACACTCTAGGGGTGTTTGTTAGTACAAAAAGGGACATTCTTAATGATATGAAAAAGGGATATTCTATACATTTTGTGTAATTGGTGAAAGTGTAATTTTATGTTGTTCAAATAGTCTTTTTTTAGTCAAGGTGTTTTGATTTTGAACTTAACGTATAATTGGTTAAACTATAATTTTATATTGTTTAAATAGCATTGTTTTCCTCAAGTTGTTTGAATTAGATGGAGTTGATATATAGTATTAAAAAAATTTAATGTTAAAATAATTCTAGATGATTTTATATATAAAGTAATTGAAAAAAAAAAATTGTATTCCATTAATAAGTGATTTCTACTTCCTATTATGAGTCAAAATTGTAATTCCTTCAATCATTAACATGGAGTTGGGAGAGTTTAAAACAAGCAACAATCACTTTATAAAAGTGGTTGATATATGTTGATCAGGGCCATTTTCCATTTCTCATCAACTTTTGTTTGTCACATGACATTGTAAGGTTATGGTCATCAAATTATGATGAAGGGTTTTTGTTTGTCACATTATGGTGTTGGAATAGGTTTGTCACAATCCAATAGTGGGTTATGTACGTCGCATTGCGACGTCGGGAAATGTTCATCTCGTTATAGTGTTGGTCTATGTCTCTCACATTAGGAAATTTGGTTTAGGAAATTCGGTTGAGTAGATCACATTATGATAATGGATTATGTTCGTACAATTATGACGTTTGGAATTGTATGTGACAACAGGACAACAATATATGTGCATCACATTGCAATGCAAGGATATGTTTGTCACATTGCAACTAAAGGGCTATGTTCCACACATTGCGATGACCGTTTATGTTCCGTGGACAGTAACAAAAAGGATAGGGTTGTCACATTAAGAAATTAGGTAATGGTCAACACATTGCGATGATATGGTTATGTCTATATCATTGGGTTATGTTTGTCGCACTACGATGATATGGCTATGTTCGTAACATTGCAACATTACTATGCTTGTCAAAAAGTGATGCTTCTATGATCGTCACATTAATAATGTAATGACGCGTTGATGTATGAATTAAAGTATGGATACATTAATACACTATTAATTAATAGAGTGCTAAAGTATTAATACAGTAATGAAGTAAAACATTAATAAAAATATAATAAAGTAGTAATTTGTTCCTCAATGTATTTAGTAAATCATTATTAAAATTTTTACATTAATAAGTACATTAATGAATAAGTAATACTTTAATAATACATTATTAAAGTATTCATACATTAATACATTTATTGAAAATGATCTTGGTTGATCATGATCATTCTTTTTTATGGTCATGATTATGAATAACATAAATACATTAATGCATATTTTAATGTATTAATTTAATTAATTAATACATTATTACATTTTTAATAAATACATTACTAAAGTCTTAATAATTTAAAACATCAATAAAATATTAATGCATTTATAAAATAATACATTAATAATGCATTAATAAAATAGTAATACAATGCTAAAGTATTAGTACATTATTGCATTTATGTAATGTATAAATTAAGATATTAAATTACATGAACTTACAATAAGGTATTAATTAATTAATTCATAAATGTAATGCATTCATTGATTAACTAAGACATTTATATAATTTTAATAAATACATTATTAAAGTATTAATACACTAATACACTAAAACATTATTACAGTAATTACAAAAAATTACATTTGATACATATAATACATTAAATCCATTTATAAATACATAACTAAAATATTAATACAATGTTAAGATAGTGATAACGTAATACATTAATAATACATTATTAAAGTAGTGATACATTGACCTTAATGAAGTTAATAATACATTATTAAAATATTAATACATTTAAAATAAATTATTACATTTATGTATTGTAAAAATTAATGTATTAATACATTAGTGTTTAATGTAACACATTAAATTATTAATAAATTAATAAATACATTATTAAGTTAGTAATAAATACATTATTTAAGTAGTAATAAATTAATGATACATTATTACAATATTAATACATTAATACATTGATTGATGATGACCATGGTTTACCATGAACATGGTTAACTTTGGTAGACCTTGGTCGACTTTGGGAAGGAAAGGGCGACTATGGTTTTCCTCCATCATGGTTGAAAAATGGCAACCATGATCAACCATAGTCAAATTATTGTCATCAAATTATAGGTTATAAGTTAGATTATAGGTTATGGTCATGAAATTATGACAAAGGGTTTTTGTTTGTCACATGATGGTGTTGTAATAGGTTTGTCATAGTCCAAAAGAGGGTTATGTTTGTCACATTGTGACATAAAAAAAAATGTTTCTCTCATTGCAACATTGGTTTATGTATGTGACGTTACGACATTAGGTTGAGTACATCACATTCTGACAATGGATTATGTTCATCCCACTGTGATTTTTGGAAATTTCTATGACAAATCGATGACAAGATATGTGCATCACATTGCAACATGAGGATAAGTTCGTCACATTTCTACAACAAGGCTATGTTCGACAAGTTTCAATGGTTGTTCAAGTTCATTACATTGGAATGGAAGGGCTATGGTCATCACATTATTACATTAGTAAATGTAACAACCCTCCTAGTTAAGGAAAACTACTCTGTCAACCTGTGCAAATTTTTTTTTTTTGGGGGGGTGTTAAGGTGTGTGCGCGCGTGTAGAAGAAACAACCCCCTCGACTCTACGTCAACACTCGAACCAACAGGATGCAAGTGAGATGAACACAATCAAGAAGACCTGACATATCATAGTGACAACAAGAAACCAATGCCCCTGGACATGAGGCAGGCAACTAGAAGTTGTAAGCAGAAACAGACACCAGGGGTTAGGCACAGTAATGTCACAGAATGAAAGAATCCAACAGTAGAGTCCCAATAGTGGACCTGTGCCTTTAAACAACCCGAGACTACTGATACGGCTCAGAGTGTGTCGCAAGAGTGGAACTGTGCCTTTAAACAACCCGAGACTCTTGATACGGCACTGGATTCCTTCCACCGGATTTACACACAGACATAAATACTAGGCTACAAGAGGTGTCTATATCCCGCCCGACACGAATAGACTACGCAATACAATACCACCAAGTACTACAAAATCGGGGACAATCATGACCGCTACGGGAGGCGCAAGTCAGGAGGACTCAATCGACACTGTGCTTAATTCAAGGCATTCCATCATATAAGTTCCTCATTAATAATAAACATTACCATATCCTAATAATTAACACAGAACAATAATAATGTCGGCATTCCTTACCCTACGCCTACAATCAGCCTCCTTGCTTTGATTAGTACTCTAGCCAATGATAACATTTAACCTTAACAACTATTATTAACATTAACTTGACCAAGAGCATTAACATTAGGCATTACCATCAATGGCAACTAAAAAGAATCCAACTTAACATTGACATGACAATAATCATTAACATTCAAATAAGCTAATAATAACATTGCGATCTAAACATCATCCGAACATTCATTTAACAAATATTAACCTCGCGACTTAAGCATCCCCATTAACATTTCAATTTGAACAATTACTCAACATTGCAACTCAACTCACATTAACATTTCACTTCCTAATATTATATTGCAATTAAACACTTCACATTAACATTTCCATTAAATAATATTAATATTGCAATTACACAATAAGTAAACAATTACTTAACATTGCGATTCCGCCAGCATTAACAATTCAATAAGTAATATTAATAATTTAATTAAGAAAATAATTAATACTGCAATTTAACTAGAATTAACATTTCTAGTAACTAATATTATTATTTCAATTACACAATAAGTAAACCATCACTTAACATTGTGATTCCACCAGCATTAACAATTCAGATAAACAATATTAATAATTCTATTAAGCAAAGACTTAATACTGCAATTTAACTAGAATTAACATTTCCAATAACTAATATTATTATTTCGATTAAACCATCACTTAACATTGTGATTCCACCAGCATTAACAATTCAGATAAATAATATTAATAATTCTATTAAGCAAAGACTTAATACTGCAATTTAACTAGAATTAACATTTCAGTAAATAACATTAATATTATGATTTAACAATGTTAATTTTGCCGGTCAAACATCATCATTGACCTTGCTCCATTCTCCAGTCTGTGTTTTCAACTCGCTAATTCTCCATCTCTATGAGACATTCTTATTATTATACATAAACAAACTTTGTCCATAATGTTAAAAGCATATATATATAGTTGAGAAACAACATCGACACGCAGTCCTGCTCTTCTATATTGAATTAGGGCACACGCAACCGAATGCAAGCATACAATGAGAAACATATAAAGTGGGTGGCAAGTTATAAAATTCTTTCCTTTATCGACTTAAATATGCATTATACTTACACAAACAAAACCATCTTAATCTAGATCTTCCCTTGTAACTATCAAATTCAAATTCATCATGGTAGCACTGTCATGAAGTATCAGATCAAGCTCATCTTATTCAACAACCTTGTTATGGAATTTTAAACAAACCTTGTTATGGCAGTCAGGTCCTTTAATTCCACCCGGAATTCAAACGTTTATCTACACCTGATCGGAAACCTGGCCACGCGTAAGAAGGGGATCTATGCCGATTTTTTTTTTTATTTTTTTTTATTTAAAAACAAGAAAGACTCCAGGATTTAGGCATGCCTGCGTGATGGAAATTTCGGTCCCAACAGCTGGACGCACCGGTGGGATTAAATTTCTGCTATTACTGACATTCTAACCGTTATTCATCATCAATTAAATCAATTCTGCTAAAACCAAGGTCACCCAACCATCAATCGCAAAAACAAATTTTTGAAGGAAGGGCAAATCTGTAGCTCCAGATTTAGCCATTAATGTGTAAGGGTTGTGGGTCCTCCATACAGTCGTCCAGGGTTACTGGATGTAATATATCGACCCACCCACATCCAGAAGGTTACTCACACAACTTGAGAAAAAGTTGAGGTCGGCCATCAATACCCACGCATTCGAGTTGCTGCCAGGCTCCTACTAAAGCACCAGATGGCATAAATAATTATATGCATATATCGATTATATATCGATAAGCTCGGTACCAATACCTTATATGTCTATTTATATATCTATTTGACTATCTGCGCGAGGAAATACTTTACCTTGCATTTTTCATGGTATTATTTGAAAACGATACAATTACTTTATAAATCCAATTATATATTTATTGGACTATTTGCGTGACGAAAATACCTTTCATTGCAATTTCCAGGGTATTATCTGAAAAAATACAATTACTTTATAAATCTAATCATATATATCTATTGGACCGTTGGCGCAGTGAAACACTTTTCATTGCATTTTTCATTGTATTAATGGAATACCAGCGAGCTACAATCAGCACCCAGGACTCTTGTAGCAGCCTAATGTTTTTGGTTTATGTAAAACAATTGTATCCCTTTGAATATAACCGTGTGATATTCCTATGGGAAAAATAAGGCTCGCTACCAGCCACTCTTACAAAGCAATAGGCCATGCATGCCATTGAAGACCAGCCAATGATGAAAGCCCGATAACACGACACATTTCCAATCAGACAGAGTGAGCGATTGACCCATGAAGCCGGCTTGCATACCCCACTGACGGAATCACTGGCCGTATCCAACTGTACTGAGCAGAAATCCATGAGACAGGACCCCAAAAATGGACTTCCACCTATTGAGATACGCATGAAATGCATTAACCCCCCTTGGAGCATTCATTACTCTATAAAATTAGGGATTTTTACAAATGTATGCCGATGCAGTATGGAAACACTTGGGCGGACAGAGGCATAGAAATATAGGAATAAGATGACGAAACAGGTTGACTTGATTCTTGGAAGGCAGCCGGTACAGGGAAGGATACTAAAGGTAAGGGATCTGGGTTTTTATATCCCTAGGTTCTTCCTCTTCTAACGCCCCCTCTGTCTATACCCACGGAAGGTAAACTCCAGCTATGATATATATAAACAGCCCAATCAAGAATGGGTACGCCTGTAGTCAGAGAGAAAATGCCCACAGTAAATACATCAACAGAGAATATAAAACCCCAGCAGTAAATACCTCAACAGAAAATAAAAACGCCCACTGAAGAAAAGAACGCCCCAACAATTTAAACGCCCTGAGAATAAAAGAAAACCCTACTGCAGAGAAAAAAAAATGCCCCTATGTGTAAAAGAAAACGCCCATAACAATATGCCCACCGTAACAATCGTAGACCCACTGAAAGAAGAAAACAAGAACTCCCCTGGCATAACAACGAAATAGTCTAAACCACAATGAAATATCTGAACCCTCCACTACAATGTTTTTTTAAAAAAAAACGAAGATCTTCTAAGGTACCCCCTATTTTTTTTTTTAACAGAGTATGAACGACTGGAAACAACATTCCACAACAATACAACCATAAGCGCAGCAATAAATCACTATGCATTCTACTCTACTTAGTTCAGGAACATACCTTGGCCTTATTCGCTTTCCGCAACGATTCCTTCTCCTGCCGCTCCTGCTCCTACTTACCGACCGCGAAGAACTCACCGGTACCTCCCAGCCAAACGCTAGGGGTACTCTTCTTCCCCCTCATCCCCCTGAGCAGTAAAGGGGCCACACACAATCATAGAGTAACTAGCTCCTCAGCTCGCCTCCAAGGCTGAGCTACCACTCAAGTCTGCTGAGAATTCCCAACTCCTACCAGAAATCAGTCAGTCTCTATTCTCCAGCTTAACAATACCAATCTCAGCAAAAAGGGTCCCTTCTTTCCCCCTCTCCCTTTCTTTTATCTAGTCTCAAACCCTAATTCTTGTTTTTCTTAGGTTTTCCCCCCTTTTTCTCTTTTGACTTTCTTATTTTTCTTTTTAGTTTATTTTGTTTATATATTTCATTTTTATTTTTCTTTTCAAAAACTCAAAGAGTATGTGCACTCATTTTTAATTTCCTTTTATTTTCACATGCTTAACTTTATTTGTTTATAATTTGTTTGTAATATAAATATACATATATATATTTTCATTTTTCTATTAATAAGCATGCATTCATCATTGTAGTTTATCATTGTCCATCATTTAATTTACCATTAATATATCTGTATATTTAGGATTAATGAGAGATTAAGGCGATGGAAAACCAGTAGGGGAAAAGTAAATGTATTACAAAAGTGAATAAAGAGGAATTACGAGGAGGGATGGCGATATAGTATTGTGAACTAGACAAGTAAAAGGTAGATGGATACTGGAAGATCTAGGCGACGGAGGATAGTTTTATTAAGTAGACAAGGATAAAGAGAGGGTGATGGTCTGATTTTTTGTTTTCTTTTTTTTTTTGAATTTTCAATTGATAAGGCCACACTAAAATCCCCCCCCTGTTTCTAGAAGGTCTTAGGCTTAGGGTTTAGATTCTGAGCTAGGCGATGATTGGTTAAGGGTAATGCTTAAGGTTTTATTCAGGTGCTGATGACTTAGGGATAATTAGGATGACTCGTTCAACCACCTTTATCGCGACGTGCCCTTCAGGTCACACCACGTGCGCCAAGGGTGCCACTCGCCTCTGGAATTTCTTTTGGCGACTTGCTCTTCAGGATGCACCATGTGCTCCAAGGGTGCCACTTGCCAACTGAGTTTCTTTTGTGTGACGTGCCCTTCAGGATGCACCACGTGCTCCAAGGGTGCCACTCACCAACTGAAATGATTGGTACACCTCTATAACCCCTAGAGTCAATACTCCGCCAGGTGAACTAGTAGGAGACTAAGGGCTCTAAGGAATAAGGCCCCCGCCTTATTGCGCGCCCTTTAGAATCATCATGAGCGACTGTCGTAGTTTAACCTCATGGCATCGTGGGTCCTCTCGAACTAGGTAATCGTTAACCTACAGTTCGAGCCACGGCGGGAGTGCT
>ML782576.1:354987-385183 GCA_009831015.1 Picea engelmannii
CTCTGCAATCGTGTGTGGCCCCTTTACTCCATATGTGAGTCAAGTCGACAAGCTATCGTCAGCCTGCATCACCAATAATCATGTCAGAAATGTCGACATCAAATCATCAAATCAAATGAAACATCATAATAAACATATCAACCTAAAAGCACACTCCCTGACTCAGTCCAGAGTCCAAGGGGGTTCTACCGATGCCTCTGCATCCTCAAGGTCAAAAACCCTGCACACTCAATAAAACTGAGTCAATAGCACCCGTCTACATCAAATAGTAACACATCATGTCATATGTCAATCACATCACAATCAAATATAAAAGGTCTAACATAAAAAGGGTCCAGATCACTTACGAGCAAGTGTCCTCAAATAATAAGTGTTCTCAGTGCGCCAGAGCGGGATGTTACAGTAAATGTTCAACACATTGCGATGATAGGGCTATCTTCGTAACATTGGGTTATCTTTGTCACATTGGGTTATGTTTGTTTCATTACGATGATAGAGCTATGTTCGTAATGTTGCAATGTTACTATGTTTGTATAAATGTGAATCTACTATGATTGTCACATTGTGACAATATGGTTATGTTCATTATATTGCGACAAAAGGGTTATGCTCATAAAAAATGAGGAAACATTGTTTATCACATTTCTATGATAGGGATATATTAATCAGATTACAACAATAATAAATGTTCATCACATTGAGACAACGGAGCTATATTTTTCATATTGCGATGATAAGGCTATGCTCGTAACATTGTGACATTACTATGTTTGTCAAAATCTAATGATACTCCCCCTGGATGGGGTGTTATTGCGGGCCACATGGCGGGAGAAGGAGGCGAGGATAGGCCAGTGCAACAGGGGACCATGTGTCGAGCTCGTGCCTAGACCCACCACCTAATCCATGCATTTATTCACCCCTACGACGTTAGCTGCACCATTAATGCCGGTGCACCCAACTCCCATTGTTGTCTCCTCCATGGTTTCTTTGTTTGCAGGTGACATTAACCCTCGCATGCGTCCCGACCCTCTTATCCCTTAGTCACCTAGACCTAGCTTACTATTCTCTCCTTTCTTCATGGTGCTCATTGCCCTCAGACTTCTCCAGGCTCTCCATATCCATCCGGGAGTCTCCACTCAGTTTGGCCTTCCCTGCGAGCTCAGAATGCCACAACAAAGAGGGAGGCCAAGGAGAGGATCTCCATGGCATCCTCCTCAGACTCGAGTTTATATTTCCCCCCCTGGCTCAACCTATACACACTCCTCGCAGCCCTCACAACCTGATATGGAACCTCTTGCCTCCTCCACCCTACCTGCCACCTATTTTGAAGGTCTGGTCATCATCGACAGTTCGTTGGGATCTCTCTCAAGATTTCCTGCAACTCCTGCAAATTCCCTTGCCAGTGGGCCTTCTGTTGCACCCTTGGAGGTGCCACCTTTTCTTCGTTATGCCCAACATAGGCTGCACTCTTCCACCGACTCCATTCCTGACTTGCAGCTGCAGGACAACCTGGCCATCCGCTATGGGATGGTTTTTGAGCTACGACAAGGACTGGAGGACCTTCACTTCTGACTGCAACTTTTGGATGGGAAAACCTCAGCTCTCCTTCAAATCCTTTCCACCTTCCAGGGAGCTTTCCACTCCACTCTAGACACAACGGTAGCAACAGAGTTTCCCCGTGCAGAGGCTGTCGAAAGGGATGAATAGGTGTAATAGCCATAAGGTGGTAACTTGGTGCACGCCACGCATGGAGACACAGAGGTTGCGGAAGCTCTGGGCGTCCACATGCATAATCCATCGGAAGTCACTCTACCAATTGCCAACCTGGAAGGGGGAAACCTGGATGTTAACATGAAAATGGAAGGGAAAGGGACGCCCGTCGAAGAGGAACCTTGGGATGCGGCCTACCAAGCCACCTGGCCAGGTTATTTGCCAAGTGTCTGACCCCTCTGGGGATCTGTTCTTTTCACTAGTTTATTATCTTAGTTGTAGCCTAGTCAGTTTAGCTCTGTTTCTCTAAGACTGTTAGATGGTATATTACTAAGACTTAGCTGGTTGGATGGACTGGTTTCCCCATTCTTGGGGCAGCTCGGTAACTACAACATGGTTCTTTTCAAGATTCTGTAACTTTGATCTGATTTTTGAAGGCTCTTTATATATAAAATCTCTTACTTACAAAAAAAAAATAAAAAAATCTAATGCTACTCTGATCATCACATTGAGACAATATGTCCATGTTTGTCACATTGTGATGAAGGGGATATGTTCATCACAAACAAGGAGGAAATTTTCATCACATTGTGATGACGAGGCTATATTTTTCATGTTGTAATAATAATAAACGTTGGTTGCATTGCAATGAAAGGGCTACGTTTGTCACATTGCGACAATAGGGCTATGTTTGTAACATTGTGACATTACTATATTTTTCACAAACAAGGAGGCAAATTTCGTCAAAATGTGATGACAAGGATATATTTATCACATTGCGACAATAATAAATGTTTGTCACATTGCAATGATGGG
Organism: Picea engelmannii; assembly: GCA_009831015.1. Taxonomy (NCBI): domain Eukaryota; kingdom Viridiplantae; phylum Streptophyta; class Pinopsida; order Pinales; family Pinaceae; genus Picea; species Picea engelmannii. Next base: position 357,514 of record ML782576.1, read on the forward strand.
GCTATTTTTATCACATTGCATTTAAAGGGCTATGTTCATAATATTGTGACGTTACTATGTTTGTCAAAATTTGACACTACTATGATTGTCACACCTTGAAAATATAGCTATGTTCGTATCATTATGATGGAGGGGCTATATTCATCACAAATGAGGAGGCAATGCTTATCACATTGCGATGACTAGGCTATATTCATCACATTGCGACAATAATAAATGTTAGTCACATTGTGACAATATGGCTATGTTCATCACACTACAACGATGAGGCTATGTTCATCACATTGCAACAATAAGGTTGTGTTCATCACATTGCAACATTACTATGTTCGCCATGATGTAATGCCCAATTTGTTTTTTTGGATTGCAACATTGGGTTATGTTTTTTATGATTATAATGATGACTAATAATAAGCAATTAATAAAGTATTGTTGATACTTTATTATTAATAGTTAACTCATAGGCATAACTAATATCTTTGTATATGAATCATAACTATATTAATCAATTGTAACAACCCTAACCATAATAATCCCAGCACAAACCAATATTTGTAATATCACTAACCCTAATAAAACTATATATATTTCATTAAGAACTATATACCGTAATAAATTCCATAGAAGAATTAAACCATACTCTCAAACCATTAAAATGAACAAACATTATAACCTAACCCTTATAACCATTAATACATGATTTTTGACATGGTTAATTATTAATATTAATTACTAATGATAGTATAAAGGGTTTGTATGTATCTATAATATACATACATATTAATACATCCCATTAAAGTACCCCTTGTATAATATAGGTGATTATTTATAATAATAATAATAATAATAATAATAATAATAATAATAATAATAATTAATATTATTATTAACTAATATTTATTAATGTATTGTGTATAATAACAATAAAATATTAATAATATAAAGAGAATCACAACTCACTACACTTATGAAGTGAGTGAGAGCCTTAAAATCACATTGATTGTTTGTTCTCGGCCCCATATTTTCTCTACAAATGATGAAGTGACAATCCTAAATAAAGAGAATGAACCCCAAACTGCAAAATGCATATATGATTCTTCCCTTGGTAGGCACCATCAAAATATCCCCATGCTACATTTCTATTGATATCCACAACTCCTACAACTTGTGTCCTCCCCACAGGTTGAGCTCTCTTATATCTTGAATGCATGGCCATCGATCGTTGTGAGAATTTGAAAGGAGGATACAACTTATCATATAAGATACCCACATTACGAGCCAACCACAGTCCCCAGGACACTATAATTGGAAGAAAACATAGTGGTTTCAAGAATGAATCTATGGACAAGCTATGAAAACTATCACTAACTAAGTATTTGTCCCAAAGATGGCCCAGTCTCAATTGGTGCTCAAGCTTAAGCCAAACCTAGGTAGGAAAATAATACATGAGAATTGGAATCCTATGAACACTTACAAAAAATACGTAATCTCAGTCCATGTTTACCACTCTATTGCAACTTGTCCCAATTCAATACCCAAACTTTAAGTATAAGACAAAAAAACAAGATGTGTTTTGGAAATCTCTTGATCTTCCAGAGATTCTTATACCATCACATATGTTCAAAATTTCCCATATATGACATGTATTGATAGTTGAGCTTGGTTGTATAGTGTCCCCATAACTTATTATAAGTCTAAACCAGTTGGTCATCAGCCTCCACTAAACAAACTTGGGTCCACTTCATTTTAGAAATAAAAAGAGACCTTAAGTGATGACAATGAGCTTCAAGTCTCAATTTCACTTATGAAACAAAATTTTTCCCCAAACTATTGTTCTAGAAGGGTCTCCAATTCGATTTAAACAACAATGTCCAACTACCTAAAGGAATGAGACTAGTCCATCCAAAATAATTGAAGAGAATGTAAAATTGACTCCTCAGAAAAGATAATACCTCAAGGGGAGGGAAGCAAATCCACTCTTTGNTTTGTTAAAATTATATATATATATATATATATATATGATGATGATGATGATGATGATGATGATGACGTACGGTTGGAAACAGTTGGAGATAAACTCAAGTAATCACCAATACTAATTATCGAATATTTCTAAGTCTTCCCTTTAAGGGAGAAAGGATTGAAATACACACCTAATGATCTTCCCAAGAGGTTTAGTGAAAATATCAACATTTTCAATAGTATTACAATACATTAAATAAATCTCATTAGACTACATCTTTTCTTGAACAAAATCGAACTGAGTATCGACATGCTTTTTCCTTGAATTATAAAATGGATTATTTGCAAACTTGATTGATCTCTAGTTATCAGTTTTTGATTTTTGTAGCTTTTCTTTGTTCTCCTTCAACATATTGAAGTAGTATTCTTGACCAAAAAACTTCACAAGTTGCTCCACACAATGCTTTATATTCTTCCTCGGTGGATGACAAAGATACAATAGGTTGCTTCTTACTGCTCCATGAAACAATCGTGGATCTAATGCCAAAGAAATAACGTTTAGTATATCTCTGATCATCTATATTGTCATCCAATATGAAAATGAGTAACCTATCATCTCAACATCGAATGAATAGATATATTTAATGTCATAATCAATTGTTCCTTTCAGACACCTTAGTAAACCTTTCGTTGCATTCCAATGGTTTTCTAGAGGTTTTTCCATAAACTTGCTTAACACACTAATATATTATGCCATGTCAGGTCTAGTTGTAGTGAGATATTTCAAGGTTCCCACCATTTGTCTATACACTGTATCATTTACCTCCCTCGAACCATCATCAGAGTAAAGTTTCCTGTTTTGCTGCATTGGAACATAAGAAACTTTACACCGATCCATTTTTAAAATTTGTAAGTACTTCTCTGACATATTTACCCTGAGATACAAAAGTTTGACCAACATTTCTAGAACTTCAAGACCAAGACAGTAATGTAACCCACTATGATCTTTCATTTCAAATACATCTGACATCTTCTTCCTAATTCCACTAATCAATTTTTCTGAATTCCCTATAATAATTAAATAGTCAACATATAAGGAGATCAATACAACATGCCCCTTTTCATTAAACTTGGTATATATATTTGGCTCACTTTTTCTCCTCATAAAACCCTGTTGAAGAAAGAAGAAATCTATCTTCTCATACCATGACCTACATGCCTCTTTCAGTCCATACAATGCTTTCTTTAATTTACACACTAAATTTTCCTAACCAGTTTTCACAAACCCCTCTGGTTGAGTACGGTAAACCTCCTCCTTTAACTCACCATTTAGAAAAGAAAAATTTACATCTAATTGGTGAATCTTCCAATGGAATTTTGTAGCTAGAGTAATTAACATTCTCAGAGTGTTTAATTTAGCTACTGGTGCAAATGTTTTTGCATAATCAATGCCCTCTTTCTGTGAATACCCTTTTTCCAGCAACCCCACTTTATATTGATCTATAATACCATATTATTTGATCTTAGGTTTATATATCCATTTATATCATATGGGATTTTTATCTTTAGGAAATTAAGTCAATTCTCTAGTTTTTTTTTCATTATAGGGTCATATTCTTTCTCCATTTCTTTTCTCCACTCTTCATGTTCATTAGCTTCATTAAAACACATGGGTTCTATGAAATTTGAAATATTACTCATTAGGCCATAATATTTAAAATTTTTAGGTGGAAGAACTTGTTGTGAATATCTTCTCAATTGGTTGGTGACTTCTTCTCCAATTTGTGAATATTCTTCTTCACTGCTGGATGTATCCACATCACTGGGTGCCTTTTCCTATTGTTTCTTCTCTTTTTTGACCTCCTCATATTCAAGAAGTACCTACCATCCTTCATGACTATTGTATTCATTGCTTCCTTCTGCATTCATGGAAAATTACATCTCTACTTCCAAAACATTTGTGAGTAGATGGATGAAACAATTTATATTCTTTAAATTCTGAATAGTACCCTATAAAAATACATTTGATAGATTTATCATCAAGCTTCTTCCTGTTCTCCTTTGGAATATGTGAAAAATCTTTACACCAAAATATCCTCAAATTATTAACTGCTAGTTTATAATCATATAAGGCTTCGAAACGAGTTTTATGATCAAGACACCTTGTTGGACTTCTATTCTTTAAATAAACAACAGTGCTAATGGCCTCAACCCAAAAACAATTTGAGATATTCTTACCTTTCATCATACTTCATGCACAATCTACCAGAGTTTTGTTTTTCCTTTTTGCAACTTCATTCTGCAGTGGAGTGTGGTGGCCCATACCAGCCCGTTGTTTCAACCATAAGCTTCAATACCAATCTATAATGTACGTAGCCACCCATAGGCTGGATACATTAATTTCGATCTCTGATAATAATTAATTCAAAAAATAAGAATGAAAGAATCACATGGATTAATCAATATCCATGCTACAACATGAAATAAATAAAAAACATGTTATGCACAACAAATAACTAGCAAAAAGGAACACAAAAATACATCTGAGAGATAATTAAATACACAACAAAAAATACATTGTACATAAAACACACAGACCATTTATCTTTGCATGTAAACATTCACCAATTGGTTTCATACCAAGGAGGTTCCTCCCAACCATACACATTATTGTTTTGTTACTCTCAACAACAGGATCCAAAGATATGAATCCACAAGGACGTGACCTAGGCCAAATCTAAAACACACAATAGTTGGCTAACAAGCAAGGGTTTCCCAACCACAATACAAATCCAATTTTCTAGCTCTCTTTCCGTGTGAGTGTGCACAACCCAAATAAATGCAAACCTTTCACTCTAGGGATCAAGTGCTACTAGTCACAAAATCTTCCTTGCTGGAAACTCCAAAGATTATTAACTATTGAATTTTGATTCCGAACAACCATCAATCTCATGCAAAAACACATCCATTCCCTCCTATCAGTAACCATTGGTTTCCATGCTCCCCCCAGGAGAACTCAACAACAATGAAATAAGGAATTCTAAAACGAAATGATTAACCAAGAGCAACCTCCAAACTTAGGGTTTATATAATTACATGAAAACAAGAACCACATGGCCTTCCTCCAAAGAATCTCATGTAACCCCTTTTCTCCATAAAATCAATTATGGATACATAAAATATAATAAAAATACTTAGCCCCTTAAACCCCTCTCTTGTCCAATCATAGCCCCCTATATCTAACAAATTTGTTTGTTAAACATAAATAGCTTCTATTGTTGCACTTCAATATTATTACAAATAAAATTTACAAAAATGTCATATTTGCAGTACACACAAGCCTTTGAATTTACTTTCTTTCCTCTCTCTCATTTATTCATATATAAATAATTTTAATCAAAATTACAATAGCAAAATTGGAAGGTGTGGGAACGATTTAGTATTGTCATTATGTTGCTCTATGAATCTTCCCTGCCCTATCTAGGGAATATGAATAATATTATTTCATAAAATGGGCTTCACTTTTATAAAAGTTAAAATAGAAAAATAGGAATTTGGGTGGAATGATTTAGTTATTGTGATTATGTTTGCTCGTTGAATCTTCCTGGGCAGGCTTGTAAACAATGTTGTTTAGCAAGCTGCACTTGCGAATATAACGTTTGATTAACGATAAATGAATGTGTAGAAAAGTAAATGCTTTTACAGATAAAATATTCTCAGTCCTTTCATACCCTCACCAGGAACACCTGTTATCCGACGATCATCTGGTAACTTACAATCATCAAAGAGAAATTTATTTTACCACACACAACAAATTCCATTTTCATTAGCTGTGAAAAGTTCTCAACTTCTTTCGTCATATGCAAGTGATACGATATGTTTTTCCAATGCAACCTCTCCGATTTGAGAACCATCCTGAGTTTTAATCTTTGCCAGGAATTCTCCTGTAATAATGCTGCTAATATTGATCGTACAATGATCAGACTGTGTAGGACACCCAACAGAAATGAGAATATCCTGCCCTCTTGAAATGTAATTAGCCTTGTAAAAGTAGCACTCAGTAAGGGGGAGCATATGCATATGATGGTCTTCAAATGTGATCAGAATATCACCTCACATATTAAAAACGTGAATCCTTCGAGTTGTAGCGTAGAACAAGAAGAGATCCAATTTGTCTAGATAGTAAGGAACTACCTTTGCTTCAATATTTGTTTGTAGTATTTCAGGGTTGTCACGAGATACATCAATCAGTTGCATTCCCTGTCCAAGTTGTTGCACACAAATTGTATCAACTTTTGTTCGTTACATGACATTGTAAGGTTATTGTCATCAAATTATGATGAAAGGTTTTTGTTTGTCACATTATGGTGTTGGAATAGGGTTGTCACAATCCAATAGTGGGTTATGTTCGTCGCATTGCAACATCGGGAAATGTTCATCTCGTTCTAGTGTTGTTCTAATTATGTTCATCCCATTATGGTGTTCGGAAATGTCTCTCACAACATGACGACAAGATATGTGCATCACATTGAAATGCGAGGTTATGTTTGTCAAATTGTGACTACAAAGCTATGTTCCACACATTGTGATGATTGTTTATGTCCCTTGGATTGCAACAAAAGGGATAGGGTTGTCACATTAAGACATTGGGTAATGTTCAACACATTGTGATGATAAGGTTATGTTCATAACATTGGGTTATGTTTTCCACATTGCGACGATATGGCTATCTTTGTAACATCACAACATTACTATGTTTGTCAAAATGTGACGCTACTATTATCGTCACATTAATAATGTTATAACGAATTGATGTATTAATGTACCAATTAAAGTATTAATTCATTAATATATTATTAATTAATAGAGTGCTAAAATATTAATACAATAATGATGTAATATATTAATAAGAAAATAATAAAGTAGTAATATGTTCCTTAATGTATTGTAAAACATTATTAACATTAATACATTTATTAATACATTTATAAATACATTAATGAATAAGTAATACTTTATAATGCATTATTAAAGTATTCATACATTAATGCATTTACTGAAAATGAACATGGTTGACTATGGTTGATCATGATCATGGTGTTTTATGGTCATGATTATGAATAGAATAATTACATTAATGCATATTGTAATGTATTAATTTAATTGATTAATATATTATTACATTTTTATTAAATACATTATTAAAGTCTTAATAATTTAAAACATTAATAAAATATTAATGCACTTATAAAATAATACATTAATAATATATTAATAAAATAGTAATACAATTCACCCAAAGGGGTTGGATCCAATGGTGGAAAGCGAGGAGTTTTTCACCATTGGGCAAGGCTCAATTCTCGTGAGGGATTTACCTGGAGCCATGAATGCACATTGAGGTAATGCTAGAACATGTGGTTGCACCAAGAGATATTATATTAAATGGTATCATAACCTGTGCACACATAAGTGGATGTAATCCCATGCCCATGTCCTTCAAATTTTGAGCCCACAGGTGTGTAGACCGATTGGCATGTGTCGTGTAAATGGAAGGAATTGTGTAAAGGAGGTCTCAAGTTCGATTCTTAGCCCTCTTTATCTGTGTTCCATGCTTGTGGGATGTGTGGCGCACCTGGGGGTATATGGGTAGTGGATGGGTATCAACCACATGTCATGTGAGTATGAGAACCGTGAGTTTCCGATTTCCCGACCATTAAAAAAAAAAGTAAAAAATAGTAATGCAATTCTAAAGTATTAGTACATTATTACATTAATGTAATGTATAAATGAAGATATTAAATTACATGAACTTATAATGTAAGGTATTAATTAATTAATTGATGAATGTAATGTATTCATTTATTAATTAGTACATTCATATAATTTTAATAAATGCATTATTAAAGTATTAATACACTAATAAAGTAATACAATTATAATACATTATTATAGTAATTATGTAATTAATTCTCAATGGTATAAACTTGTACGCAAAATCTAAAGAGCCCAATATTAACAAGAAATTTAGAACTTGAATCCCAATGTACTCGAATCCTAATATAGGTGGATATATCTAGTCTGTCCCTTAACATTAAGGGAAGTTAAGGGACGTTAAGGTATCTATGTAATAATATATGAGTTGGAGAAGTATTAGAAATTGTTGGGAGCCTCTCTTACAAGTTGTTAAGTTAGTTTGGCATAAGGTTTTACTCTTATTACGAGTAGTTTATTAAGCTTTAATCAGAGCAAAAATTCAAGTATCGTTTCTATGATTTTATCAAATGAAAAACTCGGGATTAATGTACCAAGAGAATTTTATTTTTTTATGTCAAATTGGAGGTACATTACATATGGTATCAGAGAAAAAGATACAACATTGGGCCTAAACAGGGACACATTAGTTACTTAGTACACATTTCGAGTTATGAAAAACTAATTAACCTTTATTGTTACAAACAGAAAGCCCTTTATGTTTTGTGTTAATTATGGCATCTCAGGACGATGCGAAAATCAAAATGGAAGGAAATCTGGAGCAGAGACATCTTGGAGATCCAAGATAGAATAATTATGGAAGCTCACCTACAGAAGTGCTGGAAAAAATGAGGAATCTTATTGTGGAGCTGCAAATCTTCAAAGGCGACAATGAAAAACTCAAGAAAGCACAACAGGAGAAACAAGAGATAAATGATGTCCTGTTGTGCGGTATAATGACAAAGAAAATCCCTAAGGATGATGAAAATGAAGAAGAGGTCAACAAAAGGACTTCTGAGAACTCTGCGACTGAAGTAGAAAAGGGAGACAGTTCATCTGAAGGTACACCTTCAGCTGAAGACAGAACAAAAACAAACATAAAGAGAAAACAAGTAGACCACCTTGAAGGACAATTCAAGAAAATTAAACCAACTACCTTTGATGGAGGATCCAGAGTAGGAGAAGAAGATGAGGCATGGTTATTGGACATCAAAAAGTACTTCCATATATATAATTATTCCAGTAATATGACGGTCACAATGGCCATTTACAATCTGAAAGGGAAGGCCAACATTTGGTGCCAAGACCTAAAATTGGCCAAAGGCCTCAAGGAGAAACAGATGGAATGGTCTGAATTTAATAAATATTTCAAGAAATAGTACCTATCTGAAAGCTACTATGAAAGGAAAATGAAATCATTTTATGATTTACGACTTGGACAAATGGCAATGGAGGACCTTATAAAAACATTCTTGGAATTACTAAGGTTCATACCTTACATCCGGGAGGATAAGGTAAAAATCCAGTGATTCTTAAGTTGTTTACCACAGTCCTACAGGGACATTATTGAGTTTGAAAATCCCAAGTCCTTAAGTGAAGTATTCAGGAAATCACATATGTGCTACGACCAGTACAAACAATGGGCAGAGTTTCCCAAAGCCTGGAAGGATAAGAAACAAAATCTAATGAACCAATGGAAGAAGGGATACTAGCCATATCCTTATCAGAACACAACAAAAGTCTTTCCGACAAAATAGTTTCACTCCAACCATCCAAATACGCAAGGCAACAGTAAACCGATAAATCTGGGAATGAAGAAGTTTGGGGACAACCACCGTGAACCACTAAAGTGCTGGGAATTTGGAGAACCTCATCTAAGGAGGAATTGTTCATGTTTAATTTCAAAAAATAGAACTGTTGTTCATAATTTGCAAAAAGCCTTAATGTTGGGCGACGTGGGTAGAAGCCTGCATAAGATAAATGCAGCCAGAGATGGCCAACAAGATGACCACCAGTCCTCTGTGGTAGAAATCAAAGGTAAAATCAATAACACATGAATTTATGTTTTAATTGACCCTGGAGCTACGCTAAGTTATATTACTCTTGATGTAGTATAGTCAAATAAACTTAAGAAACTGAAGCCCGCAAAATCATGGCTGGTACAACTAGCAACATGAGCTAAAAGGAAAGTAGTTGACTTTATTTCCAATTTTTAGTTCAGCTTAGATGGCCAAAACATAAGAACAAATCTGAACATCCTGCCACTAGGATCTTATGATATGATTATTCGAATGGATTTGTTGGAAAATCACAAAGAAATACTAGATTGTTATATAAATAGACTTAACTTTAAAGATGATTATGGCACTACTAGAACAATCCAAGGTATACCAAAACCTGTATCAGTTAGACAAGTTTCAACAATGCAATTCAATAAATGTATGAGAAAGGGATGTCAAGTTTATGCCAGCCAAGTAACGAATCTGTTAGATTAAAGAAGAAAAGTCAAAGTTAGAAGACTTTGTTGTCCTATGTGAATTCAGAGACATGATTGTGGATGAGATACCAAAATTACCTCCTAGAAGGGAAATAGAATTCTCCATAGACCTACTACCTGGTTCGGTCCCTATCTCAAAAGCACCTTACCGAATGAGTTTACCATAATTGACAGAATTAAAAATACAATTAAAGGAATTTTTAGACAAAGAGTATATCAGACCAAGTGTTTCACCATTGGGGGCACCACTCCTCTTTGTGAAAAAGAAATATAGTACTCTAGGACTATGTATCGATTATAGACAATTGAATAAAATGACTATTATGAAAAAGTACCCCTTACCTAGGATAAATGACATGTTTGATCAAGTAGGTGGGGCCAAGATATTTTCGAAATTGGATTTATGATCTGGTTATCATCAAGTTAGGATAAAGGATGAAGATATAAGAAAAACAACCTTTTGAACAAGATATGGACACTATGAATTTGTGGTCATACCTTTTAGACTCACTAACGCACCAACCACATTTATGTGCCTGATGAACAATATTTTCAGTCAGTACTTAGACAAGTTTGTACTAGTGTTTATCGACGATATTCTGGTCTATTCTAAAACAAAGGAAGAACATGAAGAACACTTAAGAATAGTTCTGCAAACATTGAGGAAACACAAGCTGTATGCAAAATTCGATAAGTGTGACTTTTATTAAAAGAAAATACAATATCTAGGAAATGTAATTTCAGCAGAAGGAATTGTCATAGACCCTGAGAAAATAAAATCCATCATGGAATGGCTGATACCTAAGGATGTAGCGGATATTCAGTCATTCATGGGAATCACAGGAAATTATCACAGATTTATAGAGGGGTTTTCCAAGATAGCCTACCCTATCACGTCATTACAAAAGAAAGGGACCAAGTTTAACTAGTCACAGAAGTGTCAAGACAGTTTTAACAAGATAATAGGATTATTGACAACTGCACCCATATTGAAGGTAGCAGACCCAGATAAAGAATTTACTGTAATGATCCTACCTGGTTACGACAACAATTCTCAGATGCAAAGGATTTTTTTATTTTTTTTAAGGTGTGTGCGTGCGTGTACAAGGAAAACAACACAATCGACTCTACGTCGCCACCCGACGACTAACAAGACGCAACCATGATAATCAAAATAGTATGACATAAGGTGCACAACAAGTACTGCAAGCATTTAATGACCATCAACTGACCACAAAAAGACTGTCTTCCCATCCGTCCTACCCTGCAATGGTTAGGACCTCCAAGAAACATAAGCAATGCTCAAGCCCAGGTTCCCATCTATTTTAACCATTTAAGGTCTCAGGGCTGGTGACTTTTCTAAGGAACATGGATGTGTCTACATCCCACCCAACGCAATCAATACCAACCCTAAAAATGCTAAATCTACCAACATCAATGAGTAATCCCAGATTTTTTCTATCCACCAAAATCAATTAAACCAAGGGTGAGAGTAAACCTTACTGTAATGAATCGTACATTAACTTTACTTAATCCTACATTACTACTCTAGTTCTAAATCAATCCATCATCAACTCTAGACTAGACGAACAAACACAAATCAACAAGTTTCACTAGCGCAAAAGTAAGCTAGTCTCTTGTTCGACAAGTATCAACATCCTTTGTGGCACAATAAACCCAATTATTTAATTTAGTACACAACAACAATTAAATGGCGCAAGAGCATAAATTAACATAATCAACGTCAACAACGAAGAGTGCAATAATATTCTCAACTTATTCATGACGCAAGGGAGTTTACTACTCAACTAGTCGTACTTCAACATTATAATCATGGTGCAAGTAGTATAACCACATTGATTTTCAAGGCGTAAGAGAATCATTAGGTTTATTCCAAGATGCAATAGGAAACAAAGTCTAGGCCCATGATACCATCACCATAAAGTGTTATTAAATGATACGCAAGTAATCTATGTACTTAATTGATCACCTACCTTAAATTATACATCTCTTAAATTTAGGCGCAAGAGTGACATCAATTAATTTATTGCGAAAAGATATCTAAGGCCTAACAATCCTTCACTATCATAAGGTCTAAACACAACTAGTCATAAATCACCTTAAAACCATGGCCCAAGAAATCACAACACTTAATCAATCAAATAAAACCAAAGGGCTACATGTCCATGAATCCAACTCTCCAATAATTTCCATTTTTGAAGATGTTTTTAATATGGGGCACTATCCTTTAAATGACAGAACAATTAGATATTTCCATTGCATTCCCAAGCCTACACATATATCTTTGAAGTTATGATAATCTACACTACCCGAATAAGAAAATCATAGAGGGTTTTTTTTTTCCTCAAGCTCAAGGGGATATTATTGACATAACTACAACCACATGTTAAATTCCAATTTGTTCACTCAACCACTATTAAAGAATCATAAAACATTCATTTTATCATGTAAAAACAAATTGTAAGTTTTCCGATTTTAACCCATTCCATAAGGAGAAGAAAAAAAAACAAGATCAATCATTAATCTTTACACATGGATTCTTTTATAATCATAAATCTTCACACAACCTAGACATTCAATTTGTAAATCAGTAATAGATAATTCACTTGAGTCTTCTATAATAAACATTATTTTACTGAAATAAAATATTAACCTTAGTCCTAGAGTGCCTTTAATTGTTAAACGAACCTTCTAACTAAAGTAGAAAGTTGTTTATAAACCTAACGGAATTAAGGTAAAAGTAGTAAAATGTAGATGCCTTCAAGAAAACAAACAGGTGGCTATTATTAAATGTGAACAAGCAGGGTAGTTGTTGTTCTGAATTGGTATCCCAGGTAAGACAAAATGCTTATTAAGGTAAGAAGTAAATTGCTATTTTTAAATATACCTCCAGCTGTCATCTATTTCTGGAATGGTCCAGTCCCACCCACTGGCCCCTATCTTCATTGAACCAATATCAAAAGGGGAATACTAAAAAGTTGTTGGAGCCACACAGTCTGTGAAGGAGAGCAGTCTAAAACAAGAGGGTTTCTCCCCTGCCTGAGACATAAGGTTTGATGGATTGGGCAGTGTCGAGCGCTCCTCATTATGAAGTTCAGGGTTATACAAATGCCAAGGCCGAGAGAAAGACGACATTGATCAGGAACGCCACCACACTGCGGGATTAACTTAAAACATGGGTAAATTAATAAGGGTTCAAGAAGCTTCGTTAGCCGAGAATCGCCGGGTCATAAAACGGCTTCTGAAACAAGGATAAATGTTGTCCTGGTTGAATAAAGGAACAGATAGGTAGTCAACCATACACAAAGGAGTTGCCAGCAACAAATTCCGAACCATCTGACAAAAAATGAGGGAGCTGAACTAAAATTTGTCAGCACGCAATTCTAGAACGAATTCTCAGACTTACTCTTGTAAAATGGAAACGCCAAAACAAGTTGCCAGCATGTAATTGCCAGATCGATTCTCAAAATCTTACAAAAATGGAGATGCCAGAACAAAAAATTAGAACCGGTCTTACCATTCTCAGAATTACTCTTGCAAAAGGAAACGCCAGAGCGAATTTCACAGTGAAGATTCCAGTGATGAAGGGGGCAGAACAAATTTTCCGTTCGCCCATCAATGAACGAAATCAAAAATTTATTTTTCTTATCTATTTAAAAACAGAGGTAAATCACTTCATTTGCAGAGGTAAGAGACAACAGTTTTTTTTTTTACTATCCCGCAACCATCGGAAGCAAGCAACTCATTTAATAGAGGCATTATTTCCAGTTCTGTTTATAACTTCAATAAGTAAAATTTTAGAGCGTAAAATCTCATTCCTAAAGTTCATTACAATTTCCAAACAAACTTCATTTTAGTAATGCATAGAAAATATTTACAATTTCCAAGCGAAACTTCATTACAGAAATCTTTTAGCCAAAAACACAAACGTAGAGATGTGTAGCAGCAATGCCGAGAAATCCTTTAACCAAACATAGAGAAGGGTTCATATACAACTTTAAGCATTTCACATTATTCTGAAAGCAACAAACCTACTTGCATACCTGTGACCGACGGAGAATAATCCTGAAGACGCAATCCCCACTTGAGCTCCGTGCCGCTCCCGCTTGTCGACCATCGAGACTACACTAGTACCTCCCAGCCAATCGCTAGGGGTACTTTGCTTCCCCCTTAGGCCCCCAAGCCGCAAAGGGGCCACACATAGTCTAGATGGTATACCTAGCTTCCCAGCTCACCTCCAAGGCTGAGCTACCACTTTAATCCCAGCTGAGAAAATCCCAACTCCTCACAAGCAATCAGTCCAGTCCAAATTCGGTAGCATAACGATACCTAACAGCCCATCCCCTTTTCCCCTCATCCCCCTTTCTTTTATAGAGTTTTGAGACCCCCTCTTGACCTAATCATATTTAATTTACGTTTTAATTAAAACCCTATAAAAATTTCTCTGTCTTACAAGTGTCACTCATCCCCCACTTTTCTCCAAATTTATTTTCTTTAACCTATTAATTGTCTATGTTTCATTTATTACTTAATTTCCCTATTTTTTTTAATCCCTTCCTTTTTTTCAAAACCAAAAAGGTAAGTGCGCTAATTAATCTTTTCATTTTATTTTTAAATTCATAACCTTTTATACTCCCACACGTGAAATAATTTTATTACTTATTAATTGTCTATGTTTCCTTTATTACTTTGTTTCCCTATTTTTATTAATCCCTTCCTTCTTTTTTTTAAAACCAAAAAGGTAAATGCGCTAATTAATCTTTTCATTTATTATTTATTTAATATCTTTTGTTCTTCCACAAGTTAGGAATTAATTTCTTCTTTGTAAAATTTTAAAGACATTAGTTTTAATTTAAATATTACCCTCGTCATCACCCCAAGAATTATATGAAGACCCATCTATTACTTAGGTGGGTTTTTGTTTAAATTGTTATTTTTATTCCAGGGTCTGTTCTTAAGGTTAGACTAAAATTTTACCCTAAAAGTTTTAGACTCAGCACTTAGATTTTGAACTGGGCGACATTGGGTTAGGGGAGTTGTTTAAGGATTTCTTAAGGCGTTATTGTCTTAGGGATATTTAATTTTGTTTCCTTCATCCACATCAATGCAACGTGCCCTTCAGGATGCACCACGTGCTCCAAGGGTTCCACTCGCCTCGTTCGTTTCCTTTGCGCGACGTGCCCTTCAAGATGCACCATGTGCTCCAAGGGTGCCACTCGCTTCTTGTGTTTCTTTTGTGCGACGTGCCCTTCAGGATGCACCACGTTCTCCAAGGGTTCCACTTGCTAACTTGACTAATTGGTAGACATCTATAACGCCTGGAGTCAACACTCCGCCAGGTGAACTTGTGGGAGACTAAGGGCTCTAAGGAATAAGGCCCTCGCCTTATTGCGCGCCCCTTAGAATCATCGTGAGTGACTTTCACTGTCTTCCCTCACGGCATCATGGATCCTCTCAAACTAGGTAATCGTTAACCTACAGTTCGAGCCACGACGAGAGTGCTAGTAGGCGGTGGCAGGGCTGTTGTCCACCCCTCTCCCTCAACCTCTCTGGAAATCGTGTGTGGCCCTTTTACTCCATATGTGAGTCTGGTCGGCAAGCTATCGTCAGCCTGCATCATCAAAAATCATGTTAGAAATGTTAACATCATATCATCAAATCAAATGAAATATCACAGTAAATAAATCAACCCAAATAGCACACTCCCTGACTCAATACGGAGTCCAAGCGGTTCCATCAATGCCTCGGCAACCTCAAGGTACAAAACCCTGTACACTCAGTAAAACCGAGTCAATAGCACCTGTCTATGTCAAGGCAGTAAAACATCAAGTCAACTATAATAACGCATCATAATCAAGGATAAGTGTTTTAACATCATAAAAGTCCAGAACACTTGCGAGAAAGTGTCCTCAAAAATAAGTTTTCTCAGTGCACTAGAGAGGGATGTTACATTTACCGTATGTGTTTATGCAAGTAAAGAAGGACTAGGTGGTGTCCTAACTCAAGAAGGACACGTGATTTGTTATGAGTCTCAAAAATTAAAAGAACACAAGAGAAATTATGTCACTCATGACTTAGAATTGGTAGTGGTAATACACGTGTTAAAAATGTGGCGACACTACATAATGGGAAAAAAAATTCTACTATTGACGGATAATAGCGGTGTGAAATATATGTTTATCCAACCAGACCTTAATGCAAGGAAAGAAAGATGGCTAGCCTTCTTGAGCGAATTTGACTTCGAGGTCAATCATATCAAGGGTAAGGAAAATAAAGTAGTAGACGCTTTAAGAAGAAGAGTCCATGGGTTATTTGAGATAAATATCAGCAGGGAAGAAAGTGATATAGGACAAATAATAAGGACCATAGGTATTAACGACAAAAATTACACTAAGATAATGGCCAAATTACAAAACATTACCGCAAACGCAGATAAACCAGATATGAGTATCGACAAAAAGGGACTATTACGATGTAAAAACAAACTTTACATACTAGATTCAACAGAGTTAAAATTAATAGTCTTGGACTAAGTGCATAAGAAATCATATTCTGGCCATCCAAGATACTTGAAAACAATAACAACACTTAGAAAACTATTTTACTAGCCTAGTATGAAGGGAGAAACAACAGAATACTTGGCTAGGTGCCAAGATTATCAACAGGTTAAGGCCGAACACTAGCATCCAGTTGGCCTATTACAACCATTACCAGTACCAGAATGGAAATGGGAGACCATATCATTGGACTTTATAACAAGTTTGCCTAAAACTCAGAAACATAATGATTCTATTATGGTTGTAATTGATAAACACAGTAAGTCTGCACACTTTACTCTTGTGAAATCTGCTTTTAAAGCTATAAACATCTCTGAAATATTTATGAAACAAATTTTTAGACTACATGGTATTCCTAAAATGGTGATCTCAGATAGAGACGTAAAATTTACGTCCACTTTTTGGAAAGAATTGTTTGCAGGGCTAAATACTAATTTGAATTTCATCACGAGTTACCATCCACAAATGGATGGACATACTGAATGAACAAATCAGATCATAGAATATATGCTCCACATGTATGTAAGAACAAAACCAAGTAAGTGGGAAGACTACCTGTACTTGGTAGAATTCGCATATAACAATGGGTACCAAACTTCGGCTAAATTGATCCCCTTCAAGGTACTGTATGGAAGGAAGTGTACGACTACAATTAGTTGGGACAAACCAGTTGATATACTTATGGTTGGATCAGATATTCTCCAAGAAATGGAAAGTACGGTAAGGAAAGTACAACAAAACTTGAAAGAGGAAGAGGACAGAAAGAAAAGCTATGCGGACCAGAAAATAAGACACTTGGATTTTCAAGTGGGAGATCCTATTTTCTTGAAAGTTAAAGCCCGAAAGAGTTCACTCAAACTAGTAACTATGCCAAGATGGCACCAAGGTTTTGTGGGCCGTTCGAAATACTAGCTCAAATTTGACCCGTAGCATACGAACTTGCACTTCCAGCTAATCGAAGAATTCATAATGTATTTCATATTTCTTTGTTGAAAAATTATGTCCATGACCCTACTCATACGATTGATTGGATCCTGGTGCAGGTGGAACCCAAAGGCAAGTTCCAGGTGGAACCCCTACGTATTTTGGACCAGAGAGAAATAACACTTCAGAACAGAGATGTAGCTCAGATAAAGGTGCAATGGAAGAACTTTAGTCTTGAGGAGGCCACTTGGGAGTTGGAAGAAGATTTGCGGAAATATCATCAAATCT
The DNA here is from genome assembly GCA_009831015.1 of Picea engelmannii. Lineage (NCBI taxonomy): Eukaryota > Viridiplantae > Streptophyta > Pinopsida > Pinales > Pinaceae > Picea > Picea engelmannii. Next base: position 375,514 of record ML782576.1, read on the forward strand.
TGTTTCAAGAAAGGAACTAACACTGAGGAAAGTGTTTTATTGAAGGGAGAAAGGATGTGACATCTCCAAAAATAAAGTATTTTTGAAATTTAAAATTTTTTAGAGAATTATTTCCATTTTGGTAAATTCGAATTTGGTAAATTCGAATTTGGAAAATTTTTGCCATTTATGGAAATTTCAAATTTTGAATTTAATAAATTGTAATTAATTGTTATGACTGTTGGGAAGAGTCCTGATTTGACCCAACTAACTAGTTGACCATGACACTTGTATGTAAACATAATATTGTTTTATTTATTTCAGGAGGACAAATGGAACAACCATGTTAAATTTAGCTGACCATGACTCCATGAGTGGCGAACATGTTGGAACTACCTCTGGGTTGATTATTACAAGTGGAAAATCAGGGATTTGGCCATTGGTAGCCTTTGAAAATCAAGGATTTAGAAAGCTGGGAAAATTCCCAATGGAGGGAAAAAACCTAGGCAAGAATATGGTTGATAAATAGCATATGTGAGGAGGCAGGATGTTGCCTACTATGATGGGGGAAAAGAGAAGGATAGAGAGTACTTGCTGTTATGAACAATAATTGTTGAGTGTGAGGCAAGGAAGAGACTACTGTGAAAGGAAGACATTGTTGAGGAGGAGATTCCAAGTTTACCCTCATGGATTCATGGTCAGGCTAGGGGGTGAACTGGGCAAGTGATTTTGGTTTCCCTATTCTATGGTTGGGAGGAACATGGTTGTTCCTTTTGTCTTCTCACGAACTAGTTCATATATGTCATTCTTTCCTCCTCTGTTTTCATGACTATATATATTTGAGATAATGTATCTTCTTATATGAAAGTGAAATAATTTACATGGGTGAAATCTGCTCGTTTGTGAGAAATTTATAATAGATGACCTAATTCTAGAAATGTCCCCTATAATTAAAACTTTAAGAAGAATTATATATGTATCAATGAACTTGAAAGAACATATCTATTTAGCGGTATACATATAGTTCTATAATTAAATTGTTTAGGAAGAATTATATATGTATAAATGAACCTGAAAGAACATATCTATTTACAGGTATACATCTAGTTCTGTAATTAAATTCCTACGTAGAATTATATATATAATTGAACTTGAAAGAACATAGCTAGTATAATTGTTGTGTATTGGATAGATGAAAGCTAAAAGGATCGAATGGGTAGAAACAAAGGTAGGAAAAATTTCCCCAGTTTGGTGTTACACTTTGAATCCCTCCTTAGTTTTGTTTTGAAATTGTATCGAGATCTAAACTCGAATAGAACCAGAACGACGAAGTATACAGGAATGACCATAATTAAGGGATAAAAGTCAATCTAATTTTGGATGATATAATTCTATGAATTTCCTATTATAAGAATGAAAGGTTATGTACGATGGTATCCTACCATGGAAGAGTAAATAATGATTTAGAACTGATATAATATCGATGCATGACACAAGGAGAATATATACAACATATTATATATGCTTTGTACTGTAACTATTGTCTATACAAAGGTAGGATATTTCAACTCGATTCCGTGGAAAGTCTTGCTGAAAGAAACAAAGGTTCTTAAAATTTCATGACTGTAGTATTACTATGCTTTCGGGAAAACAATTGTAATATTGTAAGACATCCTTTAATCTCTTTATTCTTCACAGTTTCCGGAAGACTATTTAGGAAATTACAAAGTGGACCCAATCTATTCTGAAAATGAAATTGTTAGAAGGACAATAATCGACAAACTCACAAATCTAGAGATGCAAAACCCTCTTTATTGAATGATTACTATTGGATAAATTAGAAAGATAAGAACTACATTAACGAGATATTTTTCATAGAGATAATAGTAAAATCAAGAAATGATGGTTCCTGTATCTTTCAAATAGAGATTCGTAAGTACATTAATTTGCAGAGCTAACAAACATAACATTGAGAATAACTTTCTGAAAGCATTTCTTTAAACCAAAATGTTTCCTTTGATGATAAGTATAAAAGATTAAAGAATTCCCTCTAACGGTAAAATTGGATTTAGTTTCGCCAATTTCTAGTCTTTAAATAATGGTTTATTTCCCTACACCATGCATGACTGCACCCACTCCCTTAAATTGAACAATAGAAAAAAAACAAGTCAGGGTTTAACCCTCAAACATCCGATACATGAAATCAGAGCATGGGAAATGTTACTTAATATCAAGAGAAATTTACGAACATAACCATGGACTCCATGCTTTAGAATTGAAGAGCTAGTTTGAGAGCCACTACACGGAACTTGAGTACCTTTTTTCACGACGGGTAGGGGCTGACACCTTCACCTTGGGTGGTCATAAGCCCTGTAAGTATTTATCACTGAAAAATATTAGTAAAAATACAGAGTAAGACTTTAAACTTAGATTGAAAGGTAAATTGATAACCACATCTATGTATCGTGGTACTTAACTTAGGAGCCGAAGCCCAGAGTCCACCTGTTGTCATGCCCTGCTATATAAATGACTCTAGCCAAGGGGAGGATGGTCCCTGGAACTTCTGATGGGTACCCTCGCAACAGGCAGAGTCCCATCATTAATACAAAGAATCATATTTATACAATTTTATCAACTACCCTGAAAATAAAATAATAGCAGTGTGAGTTTCAGATTACACCTTCTTAATAAACCCCTCTTGTGAACAGATCAAAGAGCATAAGGAAAACATCATACACAAAGTCAACAGATTTATCGTGGAGGGTACTATAACTTAACAAGAGATAGACCCCTCGTTAATACACTATCAGACTTCAAACAATATGTATCACTCACAGATAAGGACAAGGATGTTAAGGGATAGACTTAACCCCATTTTAAACCTTTACATGGCATAGGAAGGGACTTATCAGAAATATTTTAAGATACATTCAACATAGTTACTAGCCACAGGGTCAAACCCAGAAATAATCCCACAATAACACAAACATCAGACCACAATGTATAACAATAGTTTAAAGAGGTAAAGAGTAGCGAATCAAGGATACAATGGTAAAACCTCATGTATAGTTAGTACAAGAATAGAAATACATAGGCTTTGAACATTATCACCAGGAGATAAGGGGGCCATTAAAATCAAAATAAGGGTTACAGGATGTAAAAGATTTCATCTTAACCAAACCCCAAAATATGGTTTCAAAATTTGAGATATGAAAGCTCTCTTGGAAACTTACCAGGAAGTCATTGGATTCCATCAGCTTCACCAAGCTCTGACCGTAAAGGTGGTATTCCTTCCTTGTTGAGGAAGCATAACGTAGAACCCTCCCCTTTGGAGTCACAATGGCAAGAGAGGAAATGCCTAACCCTAAGAGGAGACGAGTACTACTCATAATAAACACTAAAGGTACAAGCCATGTGCTAGGGAAAAGGTGTCACACTAGGATTGGGAAGGGAAGGTGGGAGAGCTATCGGGACTGGTGCTTATAGGACCCTACTTAATCATAGGGACAAAACTTTAACTCCTTCTGGCAGATGCATCTCTTTCCCTTACCAATGAAGATTCAAAGTTAATAGCAGTGACTTCGTGACTATCTAGTAGAGCTATCTAGCCGCTAACCTTTTTGTCCAGTTAGTTAGCATTCCGTTACCTCCATCGGTGAGATGAGACTTAATTACAAATTGGTTATGTAGAGAATTGTGTAACGACCCTAATTGGATACATGCTTAATATTATAAAGTAAAATTAATTAACAGAATTTAATTATGGTTAACTGAGTAATAATTCAAACTACAGATCACATTTAATGACCTGTGAAGTAAAATTAAAAAAAGGAAGGAAAAATGATATAAAATGGTGGTGTATGCAGAGAGGGATAGCCATGGATCCCAAGAAGATAAAACAATAACTCATGACGAAGGACGGAGGACAGAGGGTGGTTGAGGAGGTAACTGCATGAGTTGGAAGGGAGGAATAAGGGATGGGAAGAGGGGGATGTGCGCACCATTCGACGGGAGGGGATGGAATGGATGTTGTGATCTGTGTCTTGCTGTGAGCAACGATTTTCTGTCCACTGTGGTATTGGTTGTGAGCCTGTGATATTTTGTGGACTATTGGCTTGCTGTTAGAAAGGAACAGAGTGTTCTGGACTGTGACTTTGATCAGGGGAGGCACTGAGTTGCTGGAGGTTTTGGGCAAGGAGGGCCAGGATATCTGTATATATCCTGGAGCTAGGTAGTTTTCCTAGTTGGCAGGGAGGACAGTAGTTTTGGGCAGTTTTTCTGTGTCTGTGGCAGGACTGGACTGTGTAGTAGAGAGAAAGGCAGCAAGCAACATAAATTAACATCAGAACCAGGTACTTTTTCAAGTTATGTATTTATTTCTTTCTGCCATGAAATCAATATTTATTGATAAATATAAGCTACTGAAGTTTCTGTTATGAAAATCAATATTATGCTTGAAAGTTATTGTTTCAGTTTATTTCATAAAGTGTTTATGAGACTTAATGATGTTTAGAAATATATGGGCATTACATATGGTATCAGAGCGTCTTAGTTCGAAATATGGGCCTAAGGGCCAAAATCCCAAACGATTAACTTCAGCCATGATTAACCTGTAAGAAACACACGATTATTTGTGTCTTAATAAATGGTGTCGGGCAACATTCATCTTGACCAAACATGAATGATACAGTACCCGAAAATATACTCAGGTAGTATCCCTTCATTATCCAAGCAAATGATCTTATAATATGTATCACAAGCAACTTCTTTAGGCAATATCCTGTAACTGGATTATGTATGGTTACTACAGTCCTGGTTTGAATATTCAATGGAACGCCCTTTAAATTAAGTGGCGGTAGACCGGATAATTTGAAGGCTCACTTCCCACAAAATGACTATCCTTAAAACAACCTGAATAAAGCTATTAAGCACAAAAAACAGAGATGATAACTAATTTTATTTTGAGAAATACTTGACAATGAAGTTTCGGGTAGAATAGACACCTGAAATCGATGGAAATGTTGAGGGAAAGCTTTTGTTGAAGGCTTGAAGGGGGAAAAATTTTAAATAATGAAAAAGTTCAAGAATAGTAGACCAATATAAATTTTAACCGTGTCAAGGAGAGATGTCTATTACGCAGGAGAACGGATCTACGTCATCGGATCTCGGGCAAAATCCCGTCAGTCGTCAGATCTAGAAAAGTTGCGCAGGGTTTAAGCCCCAACGTGCATAGGAGGAGACCCAGAAGAGTCATCGAGAAACCTGAGCCATCGGGGTTTTGTTAAGTCTGAGAATCGAGGACTTGTGGTTCTCAAAATCCCAAGAATGGATCCTAGCCATTGATCTCAGTAGGACACGTGTCAACGTTCTGGGAGGCGTCGATATTTTACTCATCAGGAATTTCAGGAGTGTAGAGTCATTGTATTAGGAAATCACGATCCGTGATTTTCCAACGGAATCAGAGTCATCCAAACAGAAAGAACATGTGTCAGTAGATCCTGCAGAGTCGGAAATCGGCATATCGGGGTTTGCGGAGTCATAAAACGCTTGCACAAAGGAATCGCGATACGCGATTTCCTGACACGATCGGAGTCGTTCGATTTGAGGGACGTGTGTCGCAGATCTGGAGAAAGTCGAGAATCAAGAATCGGGAATCCCATGGACATAGGCACATAGGTATCGGAAATCCTGAAACAGCGAGAAGCAATATGGACCGTCCATCTGGAAGGACACGTGGCTGAGATCGTGTGAGAGTCAGGATATTGATCATCAGGAAATCAGAGTTCTCGAGGTCGTGAGAACTGGGACCTCGAAGGTCCCGAAATCCCGAGAGTCAATCCGGACCATCCATCTGCAAGGAAAGGTGGTAAAGGATCGGGCGCCGTCGGAGTTTTTCTCATCGGAGATTCCAGAGACGTAAGACTTGTGTAGGTTGAAATCGCGATACGTGATTTCCCGATCGGATCTGGACCATCCATTGTGCGTGACGCGTGTCAGGAGATCCCAAAGAGTCATGTATTGGGAAATTGGGGTTCTCGAAGACAAAGAAAACTCGTAGTTGGGAATCACTACCCGCGATATCCCGACGATGACATAAGCATTATGGGACCACTAGAGTCGAAAGGATGACAGGTGTCCATCATCCGGGAAGAGTCGGGAAATCCATGGAAAAATCTTGATACAGTCAGAGCCATCCATCTGTGGGACAGGTGGCAACCATCAAGAACCCATCAGAAAATCAGGAATCAGTGTATCAGGGATTTCGCGGACACGAAACCTTTTCATTTCGAAACCGCGAAGTCTGAAACCCTGAAATAGCGAGGGGCGATCAGGACCGTCCATCAACGAGGACACGTGGTGAGAGATCCTGGATAGTTCGTAGTTCGGGATATCGGGAGTTCTGGAGTAGTGAAACACTCGCGCAAAGAAATCATGATTTGCGATTTCCCGACACCATCATAACCGTTGATCTGAGGGACGCATGTTTGAGGATTTGAAGGAGTCGGGATTTCGACATTTTGGGTTTCTAGCATATGAAGGAATCACGACTGGAGAAGTCGTGAAATCCTAAAACGCGACGGGTCCCACAACCATAGCGTTTAAGTGAGAACATGTGTCAGAAGGTCCAACCTTGCCAGGAGTCAATGACAGGTGGCATCAGAGATCGGGGATCGGGAATCCTAAGGGCGTGTGCTTGTTGGCATCGCAAACGCCGAAACCCCGAATCCTGATAGGGTGATACGAGGCCACGATCACGAAGGCAGGTCATATGGGCCAAGTGCATAAGCGAAGGGGCTAATGAAGAAAAGAACCCATCGGGAAGTTAAGCACAAAATCCTGATAGGAAAATAAGTGGCCACGGTCTTGTGAACACGGTCATATAGACCAAGGTATAGTCATTAAGGGGCCAACTCTTAGAAACTGAGCCCATCGCGAATCGAGAATGGGAGAGGTAAGGGGATTGTGACAGCGAAAAGTTAGAAACCCCGAACTTCGATACAGAGTCAAGGATAAGCCACGATAAGTGCAGAGACCGCGAAGAGGGAAGATAAGGCCTGTGGATTGGGGCATTCGACAGTGAATTCCGGAGGAAATTCCAAGGAGCCTCTTAGGCTCAATCGATGAAATTGAACGATCCTGTATACCTATAAAACTATATATATTTACATGTATAACTACATACATATGCACAGACGAACAAATTTATAAAGATAAATGAAATAAATTGAAGGCAAAACACCAAAATCTGTATAGAGCTGGAATTACAAGAAATTATTTTGTTTCAAAAGAGGAAATCACCATTCATTACTATAAAGTAAGGAAGGTTTATGTAGATTCTTGACTCAATTAACTCAAGGAAGGTACTGAAACTATGCACGACATGCGGATGGAATCGTATCTCTTACCGTAGCTGAGGGTGAGCTCCGCAAAATGTATAGACAAGGGACTGGTTCCCAGAGATTCAAGGAGATTGGACTCCAGGTCCTGAATCTTATCAGGGGCCATATCAAAATACTCTGTTTCTGCAAGACGAACTGGTAAAGTTCTTTGAACTACGTTGTGAAGGTGAACCATGGCGAGAGAATTCTGAAAACCTCAGAGCAGAGCAAAGGCAGAGCTGTAGAGAACAAAGACTGATGCGAGGAAAGACCCAACAAGGGAGAAAGTGGGACAGAGGAAAAACGCGTGGAGCATTGAAAGGTTGACATGTGTAGAAATTGGGATACGAGGGAGCTTATGAAATCCAGACGAGCACGTGGAACCCATGCGTGCCCGAACCCTTGTGAGGACGTTAATCATTTCTATATATATAGTCAAAATGTTAAAATAATTTAAATTAAATTAAATTAAATAAATTAGTATAAATAATATGTATATATATAAGGTCAAGATAATTTTTATTATTAATTTAAGCTAAATTAAATTAGTATAATAATATTCTTTTTAAAATTAGTTAATTAATTAAGTGTAAGGTTAGTCTACCTTAAAGATATTTAATGATGATTAAGACTTAGAATGGTGGAGCATGCACTAGGAAGTGACGAAGTAAAGAACAAGGCTAATGTAGTCACAGGGCGAGGGAACTAATAATTCTTTTTGCAAGAACGAACAAACCAAGCTTAGATGCTTAAACCTGACCCAAACTGAGCCAATTCCCCTGATGGAGTAATGTCTATTTACAGACAAGTAAAGAAAACTTACGCCCAACCCTGTTTCTAAGTTTGGGTAGCACCAATACGAGACGTCCTTGAACTCACCCGGACAATTTTGGAGTGATGCAGGTTAATTCATACAAGATGGTCAGGACTCGAAGGGGTCGAGGTAGGGGAGCATCATCACGAGCACCACCGACGCCACCCACACCATCAACACCACCAACACCACCACCACCACCACCACCATCGCCCAAACTAGCCCTCATACTACGCTCGTTGGAAGCCATTAATGAGACTTTGAAGGGGCGCCAACCAGCAGGGACTGAAGTGGAAGCCCCACCATATGGAACGGGTAATCCAAAAGCATCAAGGAAATTAAGGGGAGAATTTCCACCTGAAGACATCATGCGATAATTGCAGAAGATCAAACTTCCAGATTTTGCCGGAGGTAGCGCCAGTGAACACGCGGAAGCATGGTTGGAAGGCATGACAAGGTGTTTTTCCTTAAGGGACTATGCGTCCAACTCGAAGGAAAAGATCGCAATTTTCCAGTTAAGAGACAGTACCTTAAACTGGTGGGGCAACTTGGAAAGACAACTACACCTTACCCCAGACACAGTATCTTGGGAACTTTTCGAGGAGAGGTTCCGAAGGAAGTATCTGCCAACATACTACGAGGAACAACAAGTAGGGGCATTTCATGCCTTAGTACAAGGAAACAAGACTGTGGAAGAATACGAGATCAGGTTTATGGAACTGGTCAAATACGTTTCGTATATGGACAATGACCAATGACAAGCAGAGCGCTTCGTTTATGGATTGAACCCAAAAATAAGAGCTATGGTGCGGATGTGGAAACCGTCTTTAGTAGCGGAGGTGGTAGAAAGTGCGCGTTATGCGGAAGAACACATGAAATTAACAGGAGGTACAAGATCGACATTTCCGCATCGCCCTGGATTTGTAGGAAAGACCTCGAGGACATTTCCTAGGGGAGGGGGCTCAAGGCCACTACCTTATGGTAAAAAGTTTGTGCCAAGGACAGTAGCTGCAGGGATTTCAATGGCAACTAGTGCAGCATCTTGTTCATCACCAATGGTACAGACAGGTCCACGACCATCTCTAGGAACAACTAGTAGGGGCAGGGGTTCCAGAGGAAGGAACTCGTTTAGGAACCAGTCACATAACAGTGCACTGATTCAATCTCGTATTGCCTGTTGGAGATGCGAAGGACCCCATTACGAATGGGACTGTCCAGAGTTACAATCAGGGTTTGTGCATAGAGGAGGAAAGGCACCAATGAGGAGGTCAAGTGGCAACCATCAATTTTACGCAGTGGTTAATAACCGCTATGCCGAACATCAATCCACCATGGTGGAGTCGTCAGGTACGCTAAATCATATTAATGTTAAGATTTTGTTTGATTCTGGTGTGACAGATAGTTTCATTTCACCATTTGCATTAGAAAAGAGTGGGTTGGCAGCCTACGAGCACGATGACTTTAAACAAGTCAAGATGGCTTCGGGGGAAAAACAAGC
>ML782576.1:408709-419393 GCA_009831015.1 Picea engelmannii
AAAATAAATAAACAAAATAAAACAAAAAGGGAAAATAAGAAAATAAAAAGGAAAAAGGGGGGAAAACTTAAAAAGAAAGAGGATTAGGGTTTGAGTCTGGAGAAAAGAAAGGGGGAGGGGAAAAGAAAGGGGACTTTTTTCAGATTGGTATTGTTATGCTGCCAGAGGAGAGACTGGACTGATTTTCTTGTAGGAGTTGGGGATTCTCAGCATATTTGAGTGGTAGCTCAGCCTTGGAGGCGAGCTGAAAAGCTAGGCTATCGTCTGGGTTGTGTGTGGCCCCTTTGCGGCTCAGGGGGCTGAGGGGGAAGGAGAGTACCCCTAGCGTTTGGCTGGGAGGTACTGGTGAGTTCATTGCGGTCGGCAAGCGGGAGCATCAGGGAGCACGCGGACGCCATCATTCGAAGCGGGCGAACAAGGTACGCATTCAAAGAGGGCGAAGAAGGTACGCATGTTTGTAGAGTAGAATGCATAGTAATGGCGTTGCGAAGCTTATGAATGGACAGTTTAATAATCGTGGTTTATATTTTGGAATGTGTAAATGATTACTGTTCATATTTCTAGATTGTGTACATGTTTTTTTTTAATCCGGACTGTGTAAATTTTTACTTATCATACGAGACTGTGTAATTTCTTTTACTATTCATTATTCTAGAAATTTGCATTGAATCCGTCCCTGTAATTGGGTATTGGGCTTTCGTTTGTATGGTTACAGTGATGTTGTTTGGGAAATTTGTTGGGTAAATTGTCCTGAAATTTTCGTTCTGGCATTGGGTATTGGGCGTAGGTCGAATCTCTGCAATTTTGTTGTCATTGTATTCTGCATTGGGATTAATTTCTTGGCGTTTCTTGATTTTAAATCTCTGAAATTTGTTGGAGGACGCCCCTGGGTTCCCTCTTCGTTCTCTACAAATTCCTGGGTTATATCTCGCTGGAGGATAATCACGTTTCGTCCACCCAACCTGCGTTTGGTTTTCCTTCTCTATTTGGGTGAATGTGCGTCTGAATCGGTTTCCTTTGCTTCATGGTGGGGATAGTATCGCATTTTCCTAGCCACCTGAGTTTTGTCTTCAAGCTGTAATCTCGGTGTTTCTTGTTGAATTTTTCTTTGCATTTTTCGGTTCAAACCCTGCGTTTTCCTTCCGGTTGTTTTTGTCTGCGTTGGGGTGGGATTTGTTGGGCTGTTAGGGAGGTGATACCCGCACCCAACCAAAAACAAAAACCTAGAGTGGCACAAGATGGGCGCAAGAGGGGATCAAGAAAGTTATAGTGGGAAGGGAAGATGCAGAGACGGTAGACAACCAAAATTCGTTGAGTTGAAGTGAAATTTTTCACTGGAGATGAGAGAGAGACCCATGCCCAAGGCAGCTAAAACTCAAGGTATTAACCACTGAACAATGCATCCATTTCCATGATAATTTGTTGAGGTATCTTCGAATTGCTGGGTAACATTAATGATTGGCAGAGGTAAAACCGTAAGCCAAAGCCCTCACGGATCTCATCCCCTCCCTTTCTCCTCTCCATTGTGTTGTGTTCCGGTGCGAAGCGGGGATGGCTGCCCACCCAGTGCTTCGACCCAGCAGTCGTTTAGTTCATTTGCGCCCATGCCAGCTATCTCCGCACCTGTTTTCCACCACGCACGAGGTGGGCCTTTCTTCTAAAAATTGTATGCAGCTGGAAATCCGTGAATTTCAGATGTTACTCGGTATATAGATAAAACCAAATTTAATGTACTGTGTGCGCCGGTGGTTCAGTCGACTAGCCAACCAGCATGCGTGGGTAGGCTAGGCTCGGATCGCTTGTTGTGATTTATTGCTGGATCGAGAGATTCCCCCATACCTCTGGCGGCCGCGTGTACTGGATTTCCTGCTGCGCATGCCACCCTGAGCTAACAACATGCATTACTGGAATTGTGCCAGCATGCATGCTTCTGTAAATTATCATGGGTAATTTTATGCACAGGTAGCGTTATGCGTTTAAATAAACATATTGTAGCGTCAGATAATAACTGAACGTAGTGTGTTGCTATTCTTAGCGGCAACTTTAATTAATGGATTGTGGTTTTGGTTTATACCCCACTCAATGGAGTCTTTATCCACCTTTGGGGTAAAATCCAACTTTTTACTTTTCACTCAACCACGGAAGCATCTACCAAAAATGAAAGGTTATTACCTTTATTTAATTCTGTCATCATGGTTTTAAGCCTTTTATTCACTTATGGTTATAGTTGTTTTTCTTTATTTAATTCATTTAACAGAAGACACTTTTTACATCTTCTTGGCATGTACATTGACATTTCCAAAGATTGTATTACGTTATGTATAACCTCCTTAAATCGAAAACCTATGCATAAAAATAATTGGGTATGCTCTAGTCTTGTGTTTAATTTCATCCATTGAAATCATGTGGTTTCTTTTTACCTTAGATGACTGAATGGATGTGTGATTCCTTGATGATATTAAACAAGAGTTCTTCTAAGGTTATATATATATTTATATTGATTAGAATTTAGTTTAAGGAATGGTTCTCATCTTATATAATGCAGTTTGGTTATGGTGTTATAGAAATGAATAGTTTCAATTCCCTTTTTCTAGAATTTGGATTCTATATATGTGCCAATGAATGTAATGTAATGTGACTATATGATAATGGAGTGAAATAAATGATCAGGTAATGAAATGTTAATGTAATTGGGATGTTAGAGGTCTATGAGTATACCATTAATTATAGGAGGCTAACTTCCAATACTGCCTATGTTCTTGATGATGTTAGTGTGGTGTAATCCTTTAATTATATATTGTCATTAGGGTATTATGGTTATCATGTATGGAAGGGGTATTTGGCCTTACGGTTCAATATAAAAGTATTTTAGAATGTAAGGGCGATGGTATGGCAAGGTTATGGTAATATAACAAATGTTGGATTATTTTATGGTAAGTTAGGTAATTTTTATCTTATTGATAACAAACCAATAAGAATGTGATGGTAGTGTTAATGACATGATATTAATGTTAGTTTTAATTCATTTGCAAGGTTGTGATCGAAATATGATGGTAGGATTATTATGGATGTTTTTCTTTAATTATATTATAATCAATAATATTGTAATCGTTAAGCCTATTACCTTTGCATCGAACTTTTACTTTTACCTTAAGATCTTACTTAAGCAACAAATTAGTGGCTAGTCGGATGAATTTAGAAGTAGAGGGAAGATTGAGAATTATTGTATGGCAGTCATAACGTGAGGCAACTGATTACTTAAGTAGATAGTATTCAATAAAAGCAAGCTATTTAATTCAGTTATTGTTTGATTAAGGTTCTTACAAAGCAATGGAAGGGGATATAATAGAATGGAATGGAATGAAATGGTAGTGAATGTTAATGTAGGGTACTGGGATGTAACGGGAGGTCAATATGGGGTAAGGTAATTTTTAATGCGATGTTGTGCAAGATCTTATGTTAATACGAATATGGTAGGGGATGTACATGATCATGTGGTCATCATTATGGTATTGATATCGCAGATTAATCGTATGGGTTATGTTTTAATTAATGATTGATTGATCAATTAGCGTGCCTAGAATAAGAAGGAATTGTGCCTTGAGTTGGTTACTGTTAGATAGTTTATGTATATCGGACACCTTGTGCGCTTGTAATTTCATTGGATTGAAGAAATGTTTGAATGTTAGATTTTTGGTTGCGCGCCATGCACAAGGTTGGTTTTGATTTTAATTCTCGCCCGCGATTGAAGGGTTATGTTACTGTATGGTTTTGTGGGTTACCTTGGGTTGGTATGATGATGGTCCATGGATTAGTGGGATTGGTTGCCTGTGTCGGGAGGGATGTAGACACCTCTAGGTAGCTTAGTATATATGTTTGTGTGTGTGATTGTTCCTCGTGAGAATCCAGTGCTGTATCAAGAGTCTCGGGCTGTTGAAAGGCACAGTTCCACTCTTGCGACACACTCTGAGCCGTCTCAGTAGTCTCGGGCTGTTTAAAGGCACAGTTCCACTACTGAGACTCTACTGTTGGATTCTTTCATTCTGTGACAATACTGTACCTAACCACTGGTGTCTTCTTCTGCTTACTGCTACTAGTTGCACGCCTTATGTCCAGGGGCGTTTATTTCTTGTTGTCACTATGATCTGTCGGGTCATCTTGATTATGATCATATTACTTGCGTCTTGTTGGTTCGAGTGGTGACGTAGGGTCGAGGGGGATGTTTCTTCTACACGCACGCACACACTGTTAAAACAAAAAAAAATTGCACCTGTTGTCAGAGTAGTTGTTCTTAACTAGGAGGGTTGTTACATTCATCATATTGCAAAAAAAAGGTTATGCTCATCACAAATGAGGAGGCAATGTTCATCACATTTCTATGACAAGGATGTATTAATCACATTGGGACAATAATAATTATTCATCACATTGTGACGATGAACATATATTTTTCACATTGTGATGATAAGGCTATGCTCGTAACATTGTGACGTTACTATGTTTGTCAAAATGTAATGCTACTCTGATTGTCAAATTTCGACAATATAGACATGTTTTTCACATTGTGATGATGGGGATATGGTCATCAAAAACAAGGAGGAAATGTTCATCACATTGTGATGACGAAGCTATATTTGTTATATTGTAACTGTTGGATTACTGAGAGGGGGGGTGAATCGATAATAGAGAAATTTAATCCTTTTTAACCATATAATCCAAGTGTTATATCAATGAAGAATTATCATCCAATAACTACAAAGTAAATAAGCAATGAACAAATGAACAAACATACACATACATAGTACACCAGTGTTTTACATGGAAACCCAAATCCGGAGAAAACCACAGAATGTTTTTTCTTATATGTCTTGAAGAATTACATTCATTGGAAGCACCAACTTCCTTTGTTTTCAATATGAAAATGGAAGGAGGCTCCAACCCCCTAGTTTCTCAAGCTACAACCTAAGGGAATATCCAACTCCCAAATTCTTTGGCTAGATTCAGAAGGAGGATACAACCCCTTATGTTCTCTGGCTACAACGGGAAGGTGGATACAACCACTTGTCCTTGCCCCGTCCTACCACCCTGAAGTAGAACTAGAATGATGGAACCAATGTCAACCTGTCACTGTGAGATATATTGTTGTAAACCTATACCAATAAATCTGAACCATGAATCAACAATGCATCAACCTATACCTCAACCTCCAATCAACCTGTACCATAAACAAGTGCATCAACCATGAACTAACCTGTACCAAATAACCTGTAATCAAATTGTACCATAAACAAGTGCATCCAACCATGTACCAGGTATGTACCAATCATTTGTCAACTACTCATCAACTATGACTCATCAATATGTACCAAAAACATCAACTATACACCTCATGTATGTGCCAACTCATCAACTACTTGTCTGAACCATGTACTCAACATGTAACTCAACCAAAATCCATCATCAATTTCATCATTCAAATCTGATTTGTAGATCTGTAATAGACCATGTTTATATGATCACATTCCTTTAAACCTTCCTTAACTTCAACAACAAGAGACTATCATTTTCATCAAACGTTTCTTTAGTCTCACATGCCTAGTTTTGGATTAGTCGACAACCCTAACTTGAAGTAATCATAACTTTGTACCTGTAATGTATAAAGACCAGAAACTGATACATAATGTTCTTTAGTGTGTTTATGCAATTCCTCCAGGTGTCACTACTTGGAACCTCTCATAAATGTATTTATAGAAAAAATGGCATACCTTGTTGAATTCTAGCTTATTCTAGAGAGAGAACGTGTAGGGCATTCCTGGCACAAAATATTTGTTCAATTGATCTAAAAATATGGATCAACATACAAGAAACTGTAACCTAACCAACACATTTGGTTTCACATATTTTTTATATGTTATGAAGAATTTGTGACGTTTTTACTTGAAACATTTGTTTTTGACTAGTTTGAGGACTAGCCACAAACACTATTTTCCACGGAGTGTAACTCAAAAAATACAATGACCCACAACCTAAATTTTTTACCAGAGATACTTGGATATGTTTTCTCAATTTCATAGCAATTTCATTGTATGAATCATTATAGAAAACAATTTATATAGAAAATGGTGAGATGACCTATAAATAACATATCTTAGAAAGGATGATCAAAAGAATTTATCCTTCCTTGCATTTCAACCTTTTTTTCTTCACCTTTCCTCAGAATTTTGGCTTATATATCCTTGGTTACCTCATACACCTATATATATTCAATATTCTCAAGTGTGATTAAAATGAGAGATCCTTGCCTCTTATTTATACTCTCCAAGTAGCTTCCTTAAAAACATCTTCTAGGTCACTTGGCCCCACTTTCCTTATTTTAGGGTTAACCTAGTTCTAATTTCTCCGTTAAATTTATTATTGAAATAATTTATTTTGAACTAACTTTGAATTATAATACACTCATTACTTCACTTTATTATTTACCTTTTAAAATCTCTTAAACCACTTTGACTACTTTAACCTTTTGGGGCTTCTAGATGACATATGAGGGTCCTCCAATTTCGTAAGGCCATACCGCTCAAACCGTGAGGATTTATGTGACGTTACACATACCACCAGAAATGGAATGACATGTACTATCCATATATAATATTATTATATGAAAATATATCATAACTTATACTATTATCCATCAAACAAACTTGTGTCCATTACCCAAACCTGGGTTCTCCAATTTCTCATGGCCATAACTCTCTAACTGTGAAGAGTTATGTGACGTTCCACATACCACCAGAAATGGAATGACAAGAAACATCCATATAGGATAGTTTACCTGAAAAATTCATTGTACTTCATCTCATTATTCCATAATAAAGCATGGGTTCTCTTACTCTGCGAAGCGTCTTCTCGTGAGGGCTTTCACCATAAGGGGACCAATTTGGAGTTCATCCATATTTACTTCTTATAAATCATGAAAAGAAAATAATGAGTCATATTTACATAAAAAAATCTTGGGTCCATTGCCCAAACCTTTATGCTGTGGGGATTTCTTCAAGGGTTGACATCAATGACAACCAACCTTAGTCAACAATCTCCCCCTTTGGCATTGATGGAAACACTCTAATGCAATACTGAAATCATATCACTCATGCTCCCCCTGGAACCATGCTTCTATCCTTTGCATCTGATAAATTTACCTCTATCCTCTGCATCTGATAAATATGCTCCCTCTGGAACCATGCCTCTATCCTCTACATTTGATAAATCTCTCCCCTTCTGTCATCAATGGAAAAGGTATCTTTCCATCCAGGGCTTCTCCCCCTGACTGAACTTTCCTCTTATGGTGCTTCCTCATGTACATCTAAGACATATAATATAAGAATTCAAAAGCATTCATTTTGGAGTAGAAATAACTCCAAGTCTTTGGCGAATATATTCAAAGGCTTCCCATGGAAGTGGTTGTGTAAAGATGTCTGCCACTTGTTCTTTTGTGTCCACATACTCAACTCTAATGTTCTTTTCTGCAACCTGTTCCCTTAGAAAGTGATACTTGATTGGAATGTGCTTCGTCTTGGAGTGCATCACTAGGTTTTTTGAGATACTGATAGAACTTGTATTATCACAATATATTGGAATGGGCTCATCATACTCAACCTATATATATGTCAGAGTTTTTTTCATCCAAAGAACCTGTGTACAACATGTTGTTGCTACAATATACTCTACCTCAGCTATAGATAGAGATACTGATGATTGTTTCTTGCTTATCCATGATACCAAACACTCACCTAAGTAGAACGTTGCTCCACTAGTGCTTCATCGGTCATCAATACAACTTGCCTAATCTATATCTATGTAGGAAACAAGTGATAGATCTTTTCCTTTTGGATACCATAATCCAAACTCTTTTGTTCCTTTGAGATATCTGAAAATCCTCTTTACTGCTAATACATGTGATTCCTTTGGTGATGCTTGAAATCATGCCACATGTCCAACTACTTGCATTAAATCTAGTCTGTATGCTGTCACATATAGTAGGATGTCAATCATTGACCTTTATTTCCTTTGATCTGTAGACGTCATAGCATCATCTTTGCTCAACTTACAACCAGTTTGCATGGGAGTGATAACTGGTTTTCAATCTTCCATTCCAAACCTCTTTAACATTTCTCTGATATATTTGGTTTGAGAAATAAAAATTCCTTGGTTTCTTTGACATATTTGAAGTCCCAGAAAGAAGGATAGTTCTCCAAGTAACGACATTTCAAATTCATTCTGCATGGCTTTTGCAAATTTCTGTCTTAAACTGTCATCATCACTACCAAAAATAATAGCATCAACATAAACTTCAATTAATAAAATATTACGTTGACTTACCTTGATGTAGAGTGTTTTATCTTCACTTCCTTTTCTAAACCCTTACTGCTACAGATACTTATCCAGTCTCGAGTACCATGCTCTAGGAGTCTGTTTTAGACCATACAAGGCCTTCTTTAATTTACATACATAACCTATTTTCTCTGACAACTGAAATCCTTATGGTTGTTCAATGTAGACTTCTTCTTCAAGTTCCCCATTTAGAAAAGTTGATTTTGCATCCATCTAATATATTTTAACATTTTTGGAGCATGCATAAGCTAAAAGTAAACAGATTGCTTCCATTCTAGCAATTGGGGAAAACGTCTCTTCAAAGTCGATTCCTTCAATCTGTGCATATCCTTTACATACCAATATAGCTGTGTTCCTTGTAACCTTTCCATATTCATTCAATTTATTCCTGAAAACCCATTTTGTGTTGATCACATTCTTATTCTTTGGTCTTGGAACCAATTCCCAAGTGTCATTTTTCTCTATTTGATCCAATTCTTCATCCATGGCCTTATTCCAAAATTCATCCTTGCTGGCTTCTTCAAAACAGTTTGGTTCAATTGTAGATAAGAGTGCTAGGTGTGTTTGTTCTGGTGAATTAAATTTTTTTCTAGTCTCAACTCCTGCATCCTTGTTTCCAATAATCTGATCTGAAGGATGATTCTTCTGTACTCGTTTTCTAGATATATTTGGAGATACTTTCTGAGTTTCTCTTCTTCTTCTGTTAGATTCTCTTCATATTCATCTTCCTCTTCTACTTCTTTTTCATCTTCTTCTTCGAAAAGTTGTTCCATTGATTTGTTTTCTTCTTCCTTTGATTCTAGTCTGCCTTCTTCATCAATTGTTACATTGATGCTTTCCACAACTTTGTTCAATCTTAGATTGTAACACTTGTATGCTTTCCTTTTACTTGAGTAACCAACAAGTATTCTTTTTTCCACACGAGAGTCAAACTTTTCCATTCTTCCATATTCTCTTTTGATGTATCATTTTGTTCCAAAAACTCTGAAGTGCTTCACATTTGCTGGTCTTCATTTCCATAGCTCTTAGGGAGTTTTATCAGTGTTGTTTCTGAGCATTACTCTGTTTTGAATGTGAACTTTTGTATGAATTGCCTATGTCCAAAATATATCTGTCAATTTGGAATCCATTAGCATTGTTCAAGCCATTTCTTGTACAGTCCTGTTATTTCTTTCAACAACTTCATTCTGTTGAGGTGTCCTAACAATAGAGAATTGTCTTTTTATTCCATGACTACTACAGTAGTCCATAAATTAATTTGAAGTGAACTCTCCTCCATTATTAGAGCTCAAACATTTGATTCTTGAATCCATCTCATTTTCAACCATTTCCTTGTAGATCTTGAAGTTTTCAAAATCTTTTGACTTGTTCTTGAGAAAGCAACTACATTCATTCTTGTATAATCATCAACTAATAACATAAAGTGTTTTTCACCTTTTAATCCCTTTTTTGTAGTTGGTCCAACTAGATCAATGTGTACAATTTTCATTGGTCTTGTTGTTGAATATTCCTTTGATTTGAACCTGGCCTTTGTTTGCTTTCCTTGCTGACAATGCTTACATAAAGTGTTGGTTGGTTTCATGATCTGCGACATTTCTTTGACTCCTTCTCTTTTCCTAACTTTGACAAGGTTATAAAAATGCATGTGACCCATTCTTCTATGCCATATCAAACTTTCATATTAATTTCCTAGACAACACTTTTCATTTCCAATTTCACTTAACACATATATGTTGTTTGAAGTTCTTGAAGCTATACCGGCCAATTTCCGTGAACATTCTTTTCTTATCTCACACTTTTCTAATTCAAAAGTAAGTTTATGAACTTGGTCACACATTTGAATCGCATTTAGAAGATTATATTTCATATCTTCTACCAGTAGAACATTTTGTGCCTTTTCATTCTTGTTCCCAATTCAGACTGTGCCTTCTCCAATGATTTTGGATGAATTATCATTTCCAAAGGAGACTGATCCATTTTTTTCTTTTCATAATGTAAGAAATTTGTCTTTATCACCTGTCATGTGTTTTGAACATCCACTGTCAACATACCAACCATGTTTCTTATGCTTAGATTGTAGAGAGACTATGCATTCTTCATTGTTATATTGATCTTGCTTTCTTATCCATGTCATTTTATGAGGTTCTTGTCTTTAACTGTTGTTATTCCGTTGAGATTCTTTAGGAGGGATTGTCATTCTACAATCCTTGGCCATGTGTCCAAAATTGTTACATTTGTAACATTCCACTTCAGTGCTCAAATATTCAAACTTGTTGTAACTTATTATTTGTGTGTCACT
>ML782576.1:444475-457655 GCA_009831015.1 Picea engelmannii
TGGAGATAAACTCAACTAATCACCGGAACTAATTCTCCATTATTTCTAAGTCTCCCCTTTAATGGAGAAAGGATTGAAATCCACACCTAACATATTCCTAAAAAACTCAAATTTTATCTTCCCAAGAGGCTTAGTGAAAATATCAACATTTTCACTAGTCAATACATTAAAGCAATCTCATTAGACTGCATCTTTTCTTGAACAAAATGGAACTTTGTATCAACATGCTTTTTCCTTGAATGATAAACTGGATTATTTGCCAACTTGATTGATCTCTAGTTGTCACTTTTGATTTTTGTATCTTTCCTTTGTTCGCCTCGAACATCTTGAAGTAGTATTCTCAACCAAACAACTTCACAATTTGATCCACACAATGCTTTATATTCTTCCTCAGTGAATGACAAAGATGCAATAGGTTGCTTCTTACTGCTCCATGGAACAATCCTGGATCTAATGCCAAAACGATAACCTTTAGTAGATCTATTATCATCCATATTGTGAGCTCAATCTGAATATGAGTAACCTGTCAACTCAACATGGAATGAATCGATATATTTAATGCCATAATCAATTGTTCCTTTGAGACACCTTAGTACCCCTTTCGTTGCATTCCAATGGTTTTCTAGAGGTTTTTCCATAAACTGGCTTAACACACTAACAAATCATGCCATGTTAGGTCTAGTTGTAGTGAGATAGTTCAAGGTTCCCACCATCTCTCTATACACTATATTATTTACCTCCTTCGAACCAACATTGGTGTAAAGTTTCATGTTTTACTGCATTGGAACATAAGAAACTTTACACCGATCCATTTAAAACTTCTTAAGTACCTCTCTGACATATTTACCTTGAGATACAAAGGTTTGACCAACATTTCTCCAAACTTCAAGACCGAGACAATAACGTAACTCACTGTGATCTTTCATTTCAAATACATGTGACATCTTCTTCTTAATTCCACTAATCATTTTTTTCGAATTCCCTATAATATTTAAATAGTCAACATATAAGGAAATCAATACAACATGCCCCTTTTCATTAAACTTGGTAGACATATTTGGCTCACTTTTTCTCCTCATAAAACCCTGTTGAATAAAGAAGGAATCTATCTTCTCATACCATGACCTACGTGCCCGTTTCAGTCCATAAAATGCTTTCTTTAATTTACACACTATATTTTCCTAACCACTTTTCACAAACCCCTCTATTTGAGTAAGGTAAACCTCCTCCTTTAACGCACCATTTAGAAAAGTACACTTTACATCTAATTGGTTAAGCTTCCAATGGTATTTTGTAGCTAGAGTAATTAACATTCTTATAGTGTTTAATTTAGCTACTCATGCAAATGCTTTTGCATAATCAATGCCCTCTTTCTATGAATACCCTTTTTCCACCAACCTCGCTTTATATTTATCTATAATACCATCTTATTTGAATTTAGGTTTGTATATCCATTTACATCCTATGGGATTTTTATCTTTAGGAAATTAAGTCAATTCTCAAGTTTTGTTTTTCATTATAGCGTCAGATTCTTCCTCCATTGCTTTACTCCATTGTCCATGTTCATTAGCTTCATTAAAAATCATGTGTTCTATGACATTTGAAATATTACTCATTATGATGTAATATTTAAACTTTTCAGGTGGAAGAACCTATAGTGAAGATCTTCTCAATTGGTTGGTGACTTCTTCTCCGTTTTGTGAAGATTCTTCTTCACTGCTGGATGTATCCACATCACTGGGTGCCTTTTCGTACTGTTTCTTCTCTTCTTTGACCTCCTCATATTCAAGAAGTACCTGCCATCCTTCATGACTGTTGTCTTCATTGTTTCCTTCTGTATTCATGGAAAATTACATCTCTACTTCAAAACACTTTGTGAGTAGATGGATCAAACAATTTATATTCTTTAAATTCTGAATAGTACCCTATAAAAATATATTTAATAGATTTAGCATCAATATTGTTCGTGTTCTCCTTTGGAATATGTGAAAAATCCTTACACCAAAATATCCTCAAATTATTAGTTGCTAGTTTAGAATCATACAAGGCTTCGAAATGAGTTTTATGATCACGACACCTTTTTGGAATTCTATTCTTTAAATAAACAACAATGTTAATGGCCTCAACCCAAAAATCATTTGAGAGATTCTTACCTTTCATCATACTTCATGTACAATCTACCAGAGTTATGTTTTTCCTTTCTTCAACTTCGCTCTGCAGTGGAGTGTTGTAGCCCATAATAGTCGTTGTTTCAACCATAAGCTTTAATACCAATCTATAATGTATGTAGCCACCCACAGGCCAGATAAGTTACTTCAATACATGCTTAAAAACACATTTTGAGCTCTCATAATAATTAATTCAAAAAATAAGAATGAAAGAATCACATACATTAATAAAGATCCATGCTACAACATGAAATAAATAAACAACATGTTATGTGCAACAAATAACCATAAAAAAGGAACACAAAAATACATTGGATTATGTTGGCACTTTCCTTTGTCTCTTCGTCTACTGGTAGAAGCACTCATTTTCCTTTAGTCCTTGATCTGGATACACATGTCCATTAGGATTACCATAATCATTGGCTTACTATCTTGGCCATTTGATCATGTTTCCATCTGTCCCTCTGGGTCTGTTTAGTGGGGAAAGTAATTTCAATCGAAGACACAGGGGGGAATATTATATGAATAGGTCAGCATTGGCTAATTAAGGGGTGGATAATGGTTATAGGGAAGAGTATCTATCCATGAAAATAATGATGGGGGAAAATGTGTCCGATCATGAGGTAGGATGAGTGGAGGATAGAATGTGGCTGGTAGGGATAGATGAGGTAAGTGACTATTGGAGGGTGAAAGGTAGAGAGGGTGGAGGGGGGGGGGACACTATGCATGTTTTCTCATTTGCTTCCATCTACACTTGATTTTTCCAGTTCAATGAAATAGGTGCATATTTTCTCTCAAAATCGAGAAGAAATGCAACATTGTAAGTGTATTTATGAGTAGGGGAGAGTTTGTACATTACTTGTAGGTTTTCTAGTCAGAAAGTGTCGACGGTGACCTGTTGGTAGTTGATGATGCTCCTGGTCTGGATGTCAACATGTTCCAAATCCAAACTAATCATATCATGCTAAGTTATGATTCTTGGCCGTGCAACAATCTTATGAAGCTCAAACTATGCTACATGTCTAAGCTTGGTTGTATAAGAGTCATCGTCTTCTTTGGCAGAGTCTTCTTGACAATTGATGATTTCATGCTGTAGGACCTCAAAAAATTGTGTCCATGTTTTAATGGCATCCATGACTCGCGAAGTAGTGTCTGATAGAACATCTACATTCAAGTTTGAATCCTCGCCCACTACATCAAGCTTCTTTTCCATTTTTCATGACGCCATAATCCTCAAGGAAACTAAATAATCTTACCTATTATAGGAGAAGTCTATGAGTTCTTCACTGGATAAAAAAAATGCTAATTGTGAATGGTAAAAATGACTTTGAAATTCGAAGTGCTTTCACTCAAAAAAATTTATTTATCTTCTTATAGTCTTAGTGATGAAGAATTTATTAACCTTAATGTAATTGACTAACTGGCAATCTGCAATCCTAGTTTGAAATCATTATCTTTAATCGATCATAAATGTCGTGAATACTTGAACGGTTCCCATTCGGGAGTTTTGGATCTGACGTGGTGGAAACCTCCTGAACTTCGAATATGTGGAGGAGTTAATATCTGAATAATCGCTTTTAAATATTAATTAATCATGTTTAAAACGTTTTATTAAATTCAAGTATTTTGAACATGCACAAGATAAATTTCTTGAAATTTGAAATTGCAAAGTAATTAATTTATGAGTAATCTCCCTTAAGTCTTAATTAATCGTGTTTGAATTTAAGTATTTCAGAAGTTCAGACTTTGTAGGTTTTGAATATAACACAAGGGAAACTGTCTGAAATCTGAAACTACGAAGTAATTAATTAACTTTTAATCGCGATTAATTTCCATTATTAAATGTCTTATTAACTCCTTTTTACTCTTTGAAATGTCCAATACTTCGACATTTTGAAACTTCGGTCATTTGTGAACTCACTGTTTGTTAAACATCCGAAGGGCCATCTCCCGGAGTTATGTGGCAGAGACGATGTCATTCTGGATGACGTTTTAAGACAAGAGAGGTGCCATGTATCACTTCAAAAATGTGTGAATCGTCCAATGGAAAAGTCAAAAATAAGTGCCACACGTCAGCCCATGAAATATTTAAAAGACATGTGTCCTCTGACTCATTTTCATGAGTTCTTTAGGATTTATAGCGATTTTTTATCTTCAAGTTTCAGAGTTTCAAACTTTTTAGTGTTTAGACTTGTTGGAACATCCAAAGCGTGGAGCTCCGTACCGACCGTTAGAGACTTACTCTTTAAAACTCAGGCGGCTCCAATACTTTGGAGATCATTAAGATAATTCAATTGAATTAAGGAAACTCATCAACGAAATATATTGTAAGTTCTTTAGTGGTGAATAACAACCAATGAATTTTATTTAAAATTAAAATGCAATTTTCTATGTTTTTTCTCATTTTGGGTAAAATTTTATTCCTAGGAGGTGAAGAATATAAAGCTCAAAAGTCCAAAATTGTGCATGTTCCAACAGGAAGATAAATGCATTATGCTATTATTTTATTTTTTAGACTCATGGGATAGCTTAGTCATGGTTATAGAGAGTAATAGAACCACATTAGTGCTAGGAGACATGGTTTCATCTCTATTATCATAAGAAATGAGAAGGAAGAACATGGAAGGATCGACCAAAGATGCATTAGTGGTGAGAGGTCGACCGATAGACAGAGATAAAGGAAAATTATCTAGTAGAAATCCTAAGTTGAAGGGTAGATCTAAATCCTTTGTTCATTCAACAAGGAGATGTTGGAAATGTGGTAAATTTGGGCATTACAAAAAGGACTGCAAGTCGAAGGCAATGGAAGTTAGTAAATGATCTGACGAGAAGTAGTCAACTGAGAGAAAGATGACTCCAAACAAAGGAGGCAATGTGTACCTGGGGTCGACCAGTGCACAATCATATCAAGATGTTTTGTTGATAGACTCAGGAGCATCATATCATATGACAACACATAGAGAATGGGTTCTGTGAATATGACCGATATGAAGGAGGATATGTGTTCTTGGGGGACGACTCTTCAAACAAAATTATCGGTTGCAGAAGAGTTCGAATGGTAATGAAAGATGGGAGGAGTAGAACCCTTTGAGGTGTGCTAACCATTCTGTATTTGGTAAGAAACCTGATATCTATCAGCAAGATGAGTGATATAGGAGTACACACTCTATTTCAGAAGGATACATGCAAGATGATCAAAGGTGTGATGGTATTAAGGAAAGGAGTTATGATTGGAACCCTATACAAGTTATTATGGAATGTCAACTTGACTCGATGAAACAACATCGTTATTCCTTTAAAGTTGAATCAACTTCAACTTGACTCGAATTGACTCGGGATCCTACACGTGGCAGGTTGAGCTCCATTACAGATTGAAATCATGGCCATCAATTGTTGTGATACTTTGAAAGGAGGATAAAACTTACATAGAAGACCCACATTATAGGCCAACCATAGTCCCCAAGGCACTACAATTGGAATTAAACATAGTAGTTTCATGGATGAATTTGTGGACAAGCTATGAAAATTATCACTAACTAAGTCTTTGTCCTAAATATGGCTCAGTCCCAATTGGTGCTCAAGCTCAACCAAACCTGGAAGGTATACTTATAGGACAAGAATACATGAGAATTGGAATCCTATCAACACTTTAACAAAATACATAAACTAAGTCCATGCTTGAGGGGTCATAGAGTGACGATGACCGCTTATCGTCAGTTAACACCTCCCATTATGTTATCCTTTGACCAGCTTAACCCAATGTCTATGACTTAATCAAGCATCGGGATGGATGATCCTTTTTCGTTTTGAGACTTTTGTGCTTCAACAATATGGGATATTACAACTCCTGAGTTTTTCATCTCCCCCAAAGTGATACATGTCAAAGTTATTATTCCATCCTTCAACTTCTTGATTTAACATTTGAGAAAGGTCTTGAAAGAATCTTAGATTGACAATTTGCATGAATTTGTGACTTCTTCCTTCGACATTTTCACTAGTAGAGATGTTCGATATTCCCGAAGGCCATAACCTCAAATATAGCATTGCATGTTGATGTAACCTATGGTGATTTGGACCCTTGGTATCTGTGCCATGTGTCACCTATAAATGGACAGGTTGAGGTCAAAAAGGTATTGAATTCATGTGAATGTGTCCCCACACGACAACCCTACCACATGGCATAAGACATGTCATCAACCAAGCAAAAATCCATATTTTTCTTTCTCAAATCTCACACCCTGCGTGATTTCATGTTTTCACTTCATGGATTCGACACTTCACATTCGACGTTTCATGCCTTGTCCTAGTCTCGATTAATCACCAAAGTGGAAAAGTTCTGAAGTGTTAGGGTCCTAACCCGCACATAGGTAGAACAATATATATAGATGTAATAAAGGTCAATATTAATAAGGCCTTGAAATAAAATAGAATAAGTTGAATGTGAGAAGACCTAATAGAATCTTTCTCTTATAAAAGTATCTTCCTCTAGATGCTTCTTTTGATAGACATATTTAGTATAAATAGGAGTCGAGGGTATGAGAACCCTAGCTTGGATATTATTGTAATAGAGCTTTGCTCGACTAGAGGTTGCCCCCTTGAAGAGGCCCGTGAGCATTTCTCTCAGAATCAAAGTGTTATTTATGTTGTTATTCTTATATCATTTCAGTGTTATTGTAGTGACTGTTCTAGTTATATTGTTGTTATTCTTCCATTTCTCACATTTTATTTATGTTCTGTATACTTTTTTATATCTGGTATATTACAAGTGGTATCAGAGAACTTTCCTCGGCAAAAATTGTGGGTTAAATTTTTTTCATGGTAGAGACGTATTCCAACATATTTAAGCCACAAAGATATGTTGTTATGCACATAAACCTGCGGTTGAGGGATTCATACATGCACGAAATACAAGTTGTAATTATGAGAACATTTGTTGTCCACCCTTGTAACCCTTGTTGGTACCCCTTTGAGTAGCACATCAGACAACACCTATGTACAGATTGACCTAGATTTCCTAAAGCCCTCTTTTGATAAACCGATCGGCCACCTGAGTGCTATAATTCCATTGAGAACAACAATTAAGAAGATACTCTCTAGTACCTGGGTAGTCGGGTAGTATGACTAAGGGCACATTCTAGCCTCCCTAGTTAGTTCCCTGAGATATTGGGTCGAGTACAGGTATATCAGAGAGCTATAGTACAGGGCAAACCCTTTTCTGTAGAACCCATGAATACCTAACCCTCGGGGACAGAAACATAAACAAATTAAAACATATAAGATTTATTATCACGCAATTGTGTTTAGGTTGCCAAATCACTACACATTTCTTCTTGGATAAGCATTTGGGCATTTCATCACTGTATTATTCTTCAATCTAGAGTATAACTCCATAGGTGTAAAAAAAAAAAAAAAAGTCTGGAAATTGTTTCACCATTATTTGAGACCTATTCCATTGGATTCATCTCTTCGCCCTTATCACATTCATACATATCATTTTTTGGCAAAAGTTTTGACCCCAACAGTCCCATTTCGGTTCCCTCATCATCATGGCCCATACCCATAGCCAATACTTGGAAGCTCGCTTCAATACCTTACAATCTAATATCATTGATACCCAACAAGAATTGAAACAAATCAGTGCCAATGTTGTCCCCATCAACACAACCATGCAGTCCTCAATGGAGGAAATCAAACAAAACCTAACCACCTAGCTTGAATTTGTTTTTTCGACGCTCTGCACAAAGCTGCATATCCCTATATATAAACCTTTATCTGACCCACCTCCACATACTGAAGCTGCAAATTCCTCTCAATCCCATAACTTTCAACACCATCACTTTCAACATGACCTACGCCTCCCGCGGGTGGATGTGACCAAATTTGATGGCTCAGATACCACTGGTTGGGTAACCCAAATGGAACATTATTTCTCTTTATTTCTCTTTATACGACATTACATATCACTTGGCCAGACTCCAGTATGGTGTTCTCCATCTAGATCAAGAATGTTGGCAATGGTGGCAATGGAGAAAAACTTTCGATCAAGGGTATATTTCTTGGACACACTTTGTGGAAGATATTTATGAACACTTTGACACTGACACCAACCATTTGGGTCATTTGACAAAGTTGAAACAATCAGG
Organism: Picea engelmannii; assembly: GCA_009831015.1. Classification (NCBI taxonomy): domain Eukaryota; kingdom Viridiplantae; phylum Streptophyta; class Pinopsida; order Pinales; family Pinaceae; genus Picea; species Picea engelmannii. The sequence goes on from ML782576.1 coordinate 452,787, forward strand.
AATTGTGGAAGACTTTATAGCTTCTTTTGAGAGACTGACTTTTCGGACAGAGGGCATGTCTGATGCCTTTTTCCAAGAGTGTTTTATGAGTGGCCTCAAGGATGAAATTCAGGCCCATGTCCTCATGGATCAGCCTCAGATTTGGATGGAAACTACTAAAAGAGATAAAGAAGCACAATAGGTTGTATCTTCTCAGAACCAGAAACCCTCCTTTATGACTCACACTAAACCAGTAAATCCCACTACTCCCTCCACTCCACTAAAGATCCAAAAATTGACCAGGGCTGCAATGGCTGAACGCCAACTCAAAGGACTTTGTTATAATTGTGATGAAAAATATTTCTCAGGCCACAAGTGTAAGGAAAAAAATATTTTTATGTCCATCTCGGAGGATATTTCGGAAGAGGAGGTTGAAACTCCCCTTGTGTCTGAGTTGCCTGAAACCATTGACATCACCCCTCCGTCAGATCCTCCCGGAGTAGAACCGGACATTTCCCTAAATTCTCTCACTGGATTCTCTTATCCCCATACCCTCAAGCTAATCGGTTACATCAAGCATAGGAAGGTCATCATTCTTGTTGATAGTGGAAGCACCCATAATTTTATTCATTGCCGCATTGGCCAAGAAACTCATTGCTACATCCATGCAATCAATAATTTCCAAATCATGATTGCTAATGGTGGCTCCATGAAATGTGTAGGGCATTGTGAAAATGTGTGTCTCCAAATTGGTGACTACCACCTAAACTCTCATATGTTTGCTATCGACATGGGCGGTTGTGACATTGTGTAGGGTGCAGACTGGCTAACGACTTTGGGTCCCATTCTAATGGATTTTAATGAATTAACCATGCAATTTGACCATGAGGGCCAACAATATAAGTTCCAAGGAATCATCGTCGATTCACATGATACCATTAGCTCCCATCGCATGGAAAACCTGCACAAAAAGGGTCATTATGGTGTTATTGCCCAACTCCATGCCATACAAGCAACAAAGACACCCTCTATGTCGCAAGACCTCCAATACATCCTTTCTAAACATCAAGTGGTATTTTCCACTCCCCAGGGACTCCCTCCTTCCTATAGTGTTCATGATCATTCCATTCCCCTTGTACCAGGAAACCTTCCTCCTAATATATGTCTGTATCGTCACCCATTTTTCCAAAAAAATGAAATTGAGAAAATGGTCGAAGAACTCCTTAGCATAGGCATTATCCTCCCTAGTACGAGCCCCTACTCTTATCCGGTGGTCATGGTCCTGAAGAAATAAGCTTCTTGGTGAATGTGTCATGACTTTCGTGCCCTCAACAAACTTACCATTAAATACAAATTTCTCATTCCTATCATTGATGACCTATTGGATGAATTGAGTGGCTCTAAGTTCTTTACTAAAATTGATCTTCATTCTGGCTACCACTAGATACGTATGAAAGAGGCAAACATTCCCAAGACTACCTTTAGAACTCATGAGGGCCGCTATGAGTTTTTGTTAATGCCTTTTGGCTTGTGTAATGCCCCCTCCACCTTCCAAATCCTCATGAATTATGTCTTTCATCCTTTTCTTTTTCATTTTATCTTAGTTTTGTTTGATGATATCCTCATCTATAGAAAAACTTGGACAAACTATCTTGCTCATGTGGATCGAGTTCTCCATCTACTCTCTCAGCACCAACTTTTCCTAAAACATTATAAATGTTATTTTGGTGCCACTAAGTTCAAGTACTTGGGTCATATAGTTGGAAAGGATGGCATTAGGGTGGATCTTAAAAAAAATGAAGCTATGAAAGAATGAACTCACCCAAAGACTCTCAAAATATTGCGTGGATTTCTGGGCTTAATAGGCTATTATCACAAGTTTGTTAAGAATTATGGAAAGATTGCAGCACCTCTCACTACACTCCTAAAAAAGAACTCTTTCACTTGGACTCCAATAGTTTCTCAAGCTTTTCAAACCTTGAATATGTCCATGTGCACCACTCCATTCGTGGTCCTTCTTATTTCAAAAAGAGCTTTTTCTTGGAATGTGATGCTTTAGGGAAAGGAATTGGTGTTGTCTTTATGCAAGAGAGTCGGTCGTTGGCCTTTACTAACAAGCAATTGTTTGAAATAAATATGGGAAAATCAATATATGAAAAGGAAATGTTGGCTATTTTGCATGTCAATGATCTGTGGCGCCCTTATCTATTGGGGAAACACTTCCAAATTAATACAGACCATCAAAGCCTCAAGTATTTTCTGGAACAATGCATTTCCTCCCTAGAGCAACAAAAATGGGTGACTAAGCTCTTTGGATATGATTATGAGATCATTTACAATAAAGGCAAAGACAATGTGGTTATGGATGCACTTTCCCGAAAATATGAAGATGACGTATCCCTTTTTTCTCTTTCCTTCATTGTACCAGATTGGCTCCAAGCCGTTCGCCAGGAATGGATACACGATCACAAAATTTTGCATATGATCCAACAATTGCAATCCAATGATTCAATATTGGACAGTCAATGGGACTTCACGATTTGAGCCTTCGATATTTCTTGCTTCTCGCCTGTCTCCAATAATCGTCGAAGCATCCAAAGTTTTCCATATCCTTCTTGGCTTCCATCAACGACTGATGATAGACTAGTTTGATTTGATGAATCTCTCTCGACCTTTGGTTTCACCTCTATCTGAAGTCCTCGTTCACCTACGTTCTGATCTAACGATCTAGAATTCCCTGATTCAAAGGTTCTGATCCTCCCTAATTCAAAAGACAATCGTCACAATTCCACAATCATTTACAAAGGATCTCTATCTACATGATGCTCTTGCTTCTACATGATCTCTACAACTCTATCTCTCCTAAGATTTAAGATCTCGAAGAGATATCCTTTCTTAACCATAATACCATATCCAACACCCAAACAATTTATCTTTGCATGTAAACATTCACCAATTGGTTGAATACCAAGGAGGTTCCTCCCAACCATACACATTGATGTTTTGTTACTCTCAACAACAAGAGCCAAAGATATGAATCCACAAGGACGTGACCTAGGCCAAATCTAAAACACACAATGGTTGGCTAATAAGCACGGGTTTCCCAACCACAATACAAATAGTTTCTAGCTCTCTTTCCCCGTGAGTGTGCACAACCCAAAGAAATCAAACAATTTCACTCTAGGGATCAAGTGCTACTAGTCACAAAAGCTTGCTTGCTGGAAACTCCAAAGATTCTTAACTATTGAATTTTGATTCCGAAGAACCATCAATCTCATGAACAAAGGCATCCATTCCATCCTATCAGTAACCATTGGTTTCCATGCTCCACCCGAGAGAACTCAACAACAGTGAAATGAGGAATTCTAAAACGAAATGATTAACCAAGAGCAACCTCCAAACGTAGGGTTTATATAATTACATGAAAACAAGAACCACATGGACTTTCTCCAAAAAAAACTCATGTAACCCCTTTTCTCCATAAAATCAAATATGGATAAATAAAATAGAATAAAAATACTTAGCCCCTTAAACCTCTCTTGTGCAATCATAGCCCCCTATATCTAACGAATTTGTTTGTAAAACATAAATAAATAATATTTTAAAAAAATGTCATATTTGCGTGTCACACAAACCTTTGAATTTCCTTTCTTTCCTCTCGCTCATTTATTCATATATAAATAATTTTAATAAAATTAAAATAGCAAAATTGGAAGGTGTGGGAACGATTTAGTGTTGTCATTATGTTGCTCTATGAATCTTCCCTGCCTTGTCTAGGGAATATGAATAGTATTATTTCATAAAATGGGCTTCACTTTTATCAAAGTTAAAACAGCAAAATAGGAAGTTGGGTGAATATCAATAATATTATTTCATAAAATGGGCTTCACTTTTATCAAAGTTAAAATAGCAAAATAGAAAGTTGGATGGAATGATTTAGTTATTGTGATTATGTTTGCTCGCTGAATCTTCCCGGGCAGTCTTATAAATATTGTTGTTTAGCAAGCTGCGCTTGCGACAATAACGTTTGAAAAGTAAATGTTTTTACAGATAATATGGTGTCCCTCCTCTCATACCCTCATCAGGAACACCTGTTATCCGACGATCATCTGGTAACTGACAATCATCAAAGAGAAATTTATTTGACCACACACAACAAATTCCATTTTCATTAGCTGTGAAAAGTTCTCGACTTCTTTCGTCGTATGCAAGTGATACGATAAGTTTTTCCAATGCAGCCTCTCTGATTTGAGAACCATCCTGAGTTTTAATCTTTGCCAGGCATTGTCCAGTAATAATGCTGCTAATATTGATCCAACAATGATCAGACTGTGCAGGACACCCAACAGAAATGAGAATATCCTGCCCTCTTGAAATGTAATTAGCCTTGAAAAAGTAGCGCTCAGTAAGGGGGGGCATATGCTTATGATGGTCTTCAAATGTGATCAGAATATCACCTCGCATATTACAAACGTGAAGCCTTCGAGTTGTGGCGTAGCACAAGAAGCGATCCAATTTGTCTAGATAGTAAGGCTCCACCATTGCTTCAATATTTGTTTGTAGTATTTGAGGGTCGTCACGAGATACATCAATCAGTTGCATTCCCTGTCCAAGTTGTTGCACACAAATTGTATCATTGCCAAAGAGCATAGCGAAGTCGATCCAAAGTTCATGTTGGAGATTGACGGTAGCTCCCTCGGACACTTCTCCATCCTGTTTGGAATAAGTTTTGAACGAAATGTTGCTTATAGCATCTGGGAATCTTCCACCGAAAGACATAATTACGTACATATTTCTTCGACTTTGAAAAACATCATTAGCATTTATGGCAAATGGTATGGTGAACATCTGATTGTATTCTTTCAAATCAAAAACTTTCAACGCTCTCTG
>ML782576.1:458399-471649 GCA_009831015.1 Picea engelmannii
TATTGTTTTTTTTCCTCAAGGTGTTTGAAATAGATGGAGGTGATATATATAGTATTAAAACATTTTAATGTGGAAGATATTTAAAATAATTCTAGATAATTTTATATACAAAGCAATTGAAAAAAAAAAAAAAATATTATTCCATTAATAAGTGATTTCTACTTTCTATGATGAGTGAGAAGTGTAATTCCTTCAATCATTCATATGGAGTTGGTAGAGTTTAAAACAAGCGATAATCATAATGTTGGTTTTCTCACTATTGATGGTTCACATTTGCTATGAGGTGCATTAGGGTTAGGGTTGATGCAACTCTCGTGCAATTGGACGCCCCTCGTGGGGCCAATGATTCCAAGCGAGGGAGGACCGCGAGACACCTCCTACAGTCATGCGGCGACGAATGGAAACATAGGCGGGGGTTCTAGGTGCCCAACCTTTGAACCACCGCCAGATCTGCCCTCCGAGCTTCTCTTTGAGGGCACTTTCAAGGAGAGGGAAATGGACATCGAGTCATAGAACACTTCAACAAGAGCAACGTGACCCTCGATACCTTGAAAATGTATTCCTCAAGCGTGGCAAGCACCGAAATATGTCGTAAGCACACCCACAATAGAATAATAGTGCGACTATGCCCTTGTCGAGAAATTTCTAGGGCTATGGCCCTCTCAATGCTAGCTGGTAAGATGGATACACAAATGGTGGAAGCCCAAAGGCCATTATGATCTCCAGTTAGGATCTAAAGGATTCTTCACAATAATATTGCAGAATTTGGAGGATATAAGCCACATCTTTGATGTTGGCCCTTGTTTCTTCAACTCAACTCGACTCTTCTTGCGATTTTGGATGGAGAATTTTAGCCCTGAAGCAGAGTAGTTTGCGCATGCCCCAGTGTTTATAAGACTCTATTCCCTACTGTAGGAGTTCTGGCTGGAAGAGGTTCTCGCAGGCATTGGAAATACCATTGGAGTATATGTTAAATATTTGGAGGCAACAAAGAAATGGCGATACACCTCCTATGCACGCATCTGCGTCTACCTGAATATTTCGAAGCCGCTACCAGGATCCATTGCCCTGGAATACCATGATGAGGACTCGCTACAAACCATTGAATATGAGCACATATTGTTTCAATGTAGGAAATGTCATGTGCACGGGCACCTCTTCAAATATTTCCCCCTCAACATGACCAACAAGGATGAAAACCCAGAAACAAGAAAGAACAAAGATGACTTCATCCCAGTAGCAGGGAGACACAGACAGGGGGGAAGGAGAACTACAACCATGACCAATAAGGAATCACCTTCGAGCAACCCGTTCGATGCCTTACAATAGCTTCCATAGAACATGGATGCCCCACAGGTCCCTTCTTCAGAGAAAACGTAGAAAAGCCAAGAGAAAGGGAGAGCGGTGGACACCCCAGGTATTGAGAAAACCACTTCCTTTCCAAGTTCCATTAACACAACAGTAGAACCCTCAAAGACAGAAGATGGTGATGCAGAAATGGATCTTGATGAGAAGGACTTAGCTAGAGTAGATCTCAAACATCTCAAACATCTCAAACAATCTTACAGATAGTAGAAATTATATACCATCCCTCAAGACCAGCTGCGGAAAGTCCACAAAGTCATTCTCAACTCCACAGTCGACTCCACCGCCAGATCTAGTTCAGGTCAGGGAATACATGGGAATATAAAGAAAGAGCAACACAAAACCTAGAAAGATGAAAAGAAAAGAGAAAGGTTCCCTTGGCGTCTTGGGCTACTTGCTCCATCCAATTCAACCAATGCCTGGAAGGTTCCCTTGGTGTCTTAGGCTACTTGCTCCATCCTTGAAATTTTCTTCTGGCATATCAGATTTTCATCCATCTAGTTGTTTCTTTTGATGCGTGTTTCCTTCATTCGCACCATCTTGTCTAGCTTGTAGCAGTTTTGTCCCTGAATTCTCCTCTTGTTCCTATCTACCCAGGGGTTCTTTCTTGTCGAACCCTTTTTTTTATGGAGGCTTCTTCTCTTGCGCTTTGTCCAACTATGTCAATTCCTAGTGTTTCACCTCTTATGGAAATTATCCTGTTGCGGGCTCGTCCTTGAAATCATGGTCTACTCGTAGAGGTGGCCCTTCCCGTCCTTTTTCTTTGTCTTGGTATGTGTGACCATGATAGTTCGTCCATTATCCTTGTGTCGGCCTTTGCCCATGCTAATTGTGTAATCAACTTTTCTCTTCACCATACCTGTTCTTGGAAGGGGTGTGACCCTACTGGTGCATGGTAAAAAAAAATTTCCTACACCACTCATGGCCTACTGAGTCCCATTTGTACTTTCCCCTGCCTTAACTTTGCACTTCTTCCTACTGATGTGACCTTTAGGTCATACCTCCATTTTTTGTGTGGTCATATCCCGCATTGTCACCTGTAATTGGGTATTGGCCATGAATATTATGCCTAGATTCATCATGTCGGCCTATTGGCCTTACACTACTCCTCTCGATGTGACCTTTCATACTTAAGCTTTCATCATGCTTTTTTGGCGCTAGTTGTGTGGAATCTGTTCTGAATTGACCATTTGGGATGTTTCTCCAGGTGTTGTCTAACTATGATTCTTCCTTGCTAGCCCCTTCATTAGACATTCTATATGTCAGGCCATTTGCTGACCTTCCTAGCCAGCTCAACTTCACTATGTTCATCTTTTGCAGATGCTCCTGGATTTTTTGCAGGGACTGTGTCAACCGCCAATGTCTCTGAATTTTTCCCACTTTGGTGCTATTTTGGAGTCTCTTCACTGTGTTGATTACCAGAGTGGAGTCACCTTCCACGATTGTGTTTGTCATCCTTTGTCGGATTAGGATCTCGAGTATGATCTCGAGGGCTTTGAATTTCGCGGCGTTGTTAGTTGACTTTCCCATACTTTCAGTGTATAGGTGGATTATGTTGTCTCCACTATCATTAATAACCCCACCCATTCTTGTCATGTCTGGATTTCCTTTTTCTGCCCCATCGAAATTCAACTTGAGTGACCCTCCTAGAGGGGGGCTCCAATTGCGCTCACCTAGTTGGAGTTGTGGTGTTCATTGCCCCGTTTGTGTATGATTGTGCCCATATTTTAGGTGAAAAGATTCTAGGACTCTAGAATCCCATGCTATGAGTTGTGCATTCCCATTCTAGTAGTTGTGGCTCTGCACCATTTATCTTGTCATGGAGATTATTTTTTCTTTGATTTTTCCTTCCGGAAGGATTTCATTCTTGAATATGCGTTGATTCCTTTATTTCCATATTGTCCATATGATCATCCCTGGAATGAGAGTCCAACATAGATTCACCTCTTCATTTTTGTTGTAACTCTCATGCCAGTTATTGATGGTTGCATAGATGTTACCTCGAGTCCTATTGGATTGTCGAAAAATACCTTCCGCCCACTCCTAGATCTATGATCTGTAACTACATTCATCGAGGAGATGATTTGTTGTTTCCTCCTTGGTTTGACAAAGGTGGCACCATGACAGACCTATGAAGCCCCTTTTTCTTAGGTTTTCCCAGGTTAGAATTCAGTTGTGAAGTACTAACCATTCGAAGATTTTTATTTTTGGCCACTTGGGGCTGCTCCAGAGTTTATCCCATAGTTGCGTTGGATATTCTTGGTCTTGGTCCTCAATATAATGTCAAGATTCCTTCAAATTGAATTCCTCGCCATTTTTCTAGCCCCGTCTTAATTGGTTTTCTTCATCCGAGATTGCAATTTTCCTTTTCCTCATTTCCTCCTCCACCTCTTTCGCGATGGTTGTGGTCCAATCGATAATTTGGGAGTTAAAATTATCCCATATTCTCCATCTATTTCGATCTGTTTCTTTCTCCCAATAGTGGTGGATGTTGGTTTTGAATTGTGCGATCATGTCCTCTTGGAGTTCCTCCTTGTCTGGATTTCCCATCTTGGGTTCCTGTTGCGAGGCATCCTCCTAGAATCTTGTTGTTTTACCATTCCTTACTTCCAACAAGCTATTTGTCTAGACTGAGGTCTTGTTGCGCCAAGCTAGGTTCTAGATTGTTGATCCCTCCCCGGTGCCCATAAAACGAATTCGGTCTTGGTCGGTTATGTGTGGGGCATACTTGGCCTTCGAGAGGGTTGCCCTAAAAATTTAAAACATTAATAAAATATTAATGCACTTATAAAATAATACATTAATAATGCATTAATAAAATATTAATACAATGCTAAAGTATTAGTGCATTATCAAATTAATGTAATGTATAAATTAATATATTAAATTACGTGAACTTATAATGTAAGGTATTAATTAATTAATTGATAAATGTAATGTATTCATTGATTAATTAACACATTTGTATAATTTTAATAAATACAGTATTAAAGTATTAATACACTAATAAAGTAATACATTAATAATACATTATTAAAGTAGTAATACACTGAACTTAATGAGGTTAATAATACATTATTAAAATATTAATACATTTAAAATAAATTATTACATTTATGTATTGTAAAAAGCAATGTATTAATACATTAATGTTTAATGTAACACATTAAATTATTAATACATTTATAAATACATTATTAAATTACTAATAAATTAATAAATACATTATTCAAGTAATAATAAATTAATGATGCATTATTACAGTATTAATACATTAATACATTAATACATTGATTGATTATGACCATGGTTTACCATGAACATGGTTAACTTTGGTAGACCTTGTTCGACCTTGGGAAGGAAAGGTTCACTATGGTTGATGACGGTTTTCCTTCATCATGGTTGAAAAAGGGAAACCATGATCAACCATAGTCAAATTATCATCATCAAATTATAGGTTATAAGATAGATTATAGGTTATGGTCATTAAGTTATGACAAAGGGTTTTTTTTTGTCACATTATGGTGTTGGAATAGGTTTGTCTCATTGCAATGTTGGTTTATGTATATCTGATTACCACATTAGGTTGAGTACATCACATTGTGACAATGGATTATGTTCATCCCATTGTGATGTTTGGAAATGTCTATGACAATGAGACGATAGGATATGTCTATCACATTGCAATGTGAGGATATGTTTTTCACATTTCTACAAAAAGAATATGTTGGAGACATTGCAACAATCATTTAAGCTCGTCACATTGCCACGTTAGTAAATGTTCAACACATTGCGATGATAGGGCTATGTTCGTAACATTGGATTATCTTTGTCACATTCGGTTATGTTTGTCATATTACGATGATAGATCTATGTTTGTAACATTTCAAAGTTACTATGTTTGTCTAAATGTGAAGCTACTATGATTGTCAAATTGTGAGGAGGCAATGTTCATCACATTGTGTTGACAAGGATATATTAATCACATTGCAAATATAATAAATGTTCTTCACATTGCGACGACGGGGCTATATTTTTCACATTTCGATGATAAGGCTATGTTCGTAACATTCTGACGTTACTATGTTTGTGAAAATCTAATGCTACTATGATCGTCACATTACGACAATATGGCCATGTTTGTCACATTGCAATGATGGGCCTATGTTCATGATAAACGAGGCAATGTTCATCACATTGCGATGATGAGGTTATATTTTTCATATTGTAACAATAATAAATGTTGGTTTCATTGCGATGCAAGATCTACATTTGTCACATTGTGACAATAGGGATATGTTTGTAACATTGTGATGTTACTATGTTTTTCAAAAACAAGGAGGACATGTTTATCAAAATGTGATGACAAGGATATATTCATCACATTGCAATGATGGGGCTATGTTTGTCGCATTGCATTGAAAGGGCTATGTTTGTAATATTGTGATGTTACCATGTTTGCCAAAATTTGGCATTACTATGATCATCACACTACGAAAATATAGCTATGTTCATCTCATTATGATGGTGGGGCTATGTTCATCACAAATGAGGAGGCAATGCTTATCACATTGTGATGATGAGGCTATATTTGTCACATTGCGGCAATAATAAATCTTATTCACATTGAGAAAATATGGCTATGTTCGTCACATTATGATGATAAGGTTATGTTCATCAAATTGCGATGAGAGGGTTGTGTTCATCATATTACACCATTATTATGTTCCTCATGATTTAACGCCCAATTTTATTTTTTGGATTGCAACATTAGGTTATGTTTTTCACACGACAAGGTTTCTTTATGTTCAACACATTACGAGAAGAAATATTTTTCCATGTTTTAAAATAAATCTAACAATGTATTTCCTTTGTCACGGAGATATGAACTTTAAACTCATGCAGTGCATTACTTAAAAGGAAATTGAGAATCATACTTGTTTTAAGGACATTGATAACAAATCATCTTTAACTTTAGAGATGATGATTTTTACTTACATTCTAAAGAAATCGATACCAAATCATCCTGAACTTTGTAGAGAATGAATTATACTTGTATTAAGGACATTGATAGTAAATCTACTTGATTTTTACTGGTTCTAAGGACATTGATAGTAAATCTACTTGATTTTTACTGGTTCTAAGGACATTGATAGCAAATCATTTAATAATTTATACTTTTTATAAGAAAATTGATAGAAAATCATCTTGAACTTTGCATATGATGACTTATACTATTCTAAGGACATTCATAACAAATTTACTTCATTCATATGTTAGAGATAATGATTTAGATTTGTTTTAAGAAAATTTAAAGGAAATCAATTTGTTTTATACTTTAGAGATGACGATTTATACTCATTCGAAGGACATTGAAAGCAAATCATATTGAATTTGGATACTAATTTATTATTGTTATCAGAAAATTTAAGTAGATGAGTCATTGTTAATAAAACATATAGATTGCAACGTGATACCAACTATGACCTTTATACATCCATATATAATTTTTATATATTTTTCATTGACTTAATTTTTCCTTGGTGGGAGAATTAACAAAGCAAGTCTCTCATCCATAAAAAAATTTCATTAAAACCCATATATATATATATATATATATATATAATTAAAAACTATGTACTTAAAATAATAAATTCCACATAAGGGTTAAACCATATTCTCAAACCATTAAAATGAAAAACAATTATGATTGTAACCCTAATAACCATTAATACATTATTGTTGACATGGTTAATTATTAATATTAATTACTAATTATTGTACAAAGAGTATATATGTATAATATACATACATATCAATACATACCCTTAAAGTACCTCTTCTATAATATAGATAAATAATAATAATAATAATAATAATAATAATAATTATTATTATTATTATTATTAATTAATTAATGTATTATGTATAATAACAATAAAGTATAAATAATAATTTTAATGATTATAATTATGACTAATAACAACCAATTAATAAAGTATTGTTTATATATTATTATTAATAGTTAACTCATACTCATAATTAATATCCTTGTGTATGAATCATAACTATATTAATTAATTGTAACAACCCTAACTATAATAATCCTAACACAAACCAATATTAGTAATATCTCTAATCCTAATTTAAAACTATATATATTTCATTAAGAACTATATACCTTAAAATAATTAAACCATATTCTCAAATCATTAAAATAACAAAACTTATAACCTAATCGTAATAACCATTAATATATGATTTTTGACATAGTTAATTATTAATATTAATTACTAATTATAGTATAAAGGGTATGTAAGTATCTATAATATACATACATATTAATATATCCATTAAAACACCCCTTTAATATATTATAGGTAATTATTTATAATAATAATAATAATTAATATTATTATTATTAACAATAGTTATAACTGTATTATGTATAATAACAAAAAAATATTAATAATATCAAGAACAACACAACTCACCACACTTAAGATGTGAATGGAGAGCCTTAAAATCACCTTCATGAAGTGAGAGTCTTAAATAAAGAGAATGAACCCCAAACCGTATATATGATTCTTCCCTTGGTAGGCCCCATCAAAATATCCCCATGCCACATTCCTATTGATATCGAGTGCTCCTACAACTTCTATCCTCCCCACATGTTGAGCTCCCTTATAGCTTGAAGGCACAACTGTCGATCGTTGTGAGACTTTGAAAGGAGGATAAGACTTATCATATAGGAGACCCCAACCATAGTCCTTAGACCACTATAATTGGAAGTAAACATAATGGTTTCAAGGATGAATCTATGGACAAGCTATGAAAACTATCACTAACTAAATATTTGTCCCAAAGATGGCCCACTCCCAATTGGTGCTCAAGCTTAAGACATACCTCAATAGGACAAGAAGACATGAGAATTGGTATCTATGCACACTTGCAAAAAATACATAATCCAAGTCCATGTTTACCACTACTTTGCAACTTGTCCCAAATCAACACCCAACCCTTAATTACAATCCAAAAAAACAAGATGCCTTTTGGAAATCTCCCAATCTTCGAGATCTTCTTATACCATCACATATATGCAAAATTTCCCATAGATGGCATGGCTTGATAGCTGAGTTTGGTTGTATAATGTCCCCATAACTTATAAACCAATTTGTCATCAACCTCCATTAAACAAACTTGGGTCCACTTCAATTCAGAAATAAAAAGAGACCTTGAGTGATCCCAATCAGCTTCAAGATTCAATGCCACATATGAAAACCAACCGTGTCCCCAAACTATTGTGCTAGAATGATCTCCAATTCGATTTAAACAACAATGTCAACTTACTGAAGCAATGAGACTAGTTCATCCAAAAGAAAGATACAATCACTACAACCCATAATTTCATCCCTACTCATTTGGATATGACCACCAATATCCACCTTAGGAAGCCTTTGATCCCGTTCCAGCTTATGAAAATAAATTGTAGACTTGTTAATGTTTATGACCATTCAAGTAGCCTCACATAAAAGATCCATATTATATTTTAAAACCATGCCTTCTGATTCTGCACAAAACTAAAAAAATGAGTACATCAACCACAAACAACAAGTGTATTAGATATTCAATATGTCCATATTAACCCCTGAAAATTATGTACCCTTTTAGCTTCAACTATAGCTTGACTAAACCAGTACAAGCTTGACAAAACCAGTGCAAGTAAGAAAAGATAGGGTTACATATGGCACCCCTGTTGAATTCCGTGAGAAGAATTAAGAAAAGGCGACCTTGGACATAATCCATTTTACCAAATGGAGATCAAAACCAATATGGAAAAGATCATCGTGAGATATAGCCATGAGACATTGCCATAGGCTTTGGATAAATCAATTTTAATGACTGAACAAGGTATCATAGTTTTTAAAGTATGAATACCTTTGTGCATCGAACCAATGAAACCTTCCCGAACCAATGGCTTCATGAATAAGCCACCCTTGAAGAAACCCAAATTTTATGATAAAATAATGTTGGACAAGTATGGCTCTAGCTGAATGGAAATAATTTTAGTATGATTTTATGCAAATAGTTTCATAATGCAATGGAACCAAAATAATTGATAAATAAAAGACAATCCATCTTAGGGATAAGAACAATGAAAGTTGAAGTTATATTTCCCAACATCTTTTCATAAAATGATCCAACCCTAAAGCGACCAACCTAGAAAAATCCTGAACCTTATTCCCATTCATGTCGTTAGGTTCTCATATGGTATTGAAATTCTGGTAATAGTTTGCATATTTATGAAAAAAAATTGTATTATGGTCCAATCTCAAACCAAAGAGCGCGGTTTTTTCTATATCCACGTCTTTTCCTATTCCACCATAATCCTATGCCATGGGATTTCAATGATTGACCTTTTACCAGATCCAATAAATCCCTTTGACCAACCTGTTCAACTTCATAAAGTTGTTCCAACTCTAATTTGATACTTCTAATATCCTTATCAGTCTCCTTCCTTCAAGCCACAACACTCCTCACAACCTTTTCTTTTAACGAATGAAAAGAATAAAAAAATTGTTGACTACCTGAGTCACTGCTTGCCAATTGATAAGTATTCCAATATTCATGAAACAAGTTCCAAAAATCTTCCACTTTTGACCAGAAAGGGTTGTACATGAATCGATCCCCAAGCGTCTCTCTTGACCAATCCAATTCTTAATAGACAACAAAGTGATTAGAGCAACAAATCTTACCAACCAAAGAGCGATAAACTCTAATATCCTATAGCAGAGAATGATGGACTAAAAATCGATAAGTCTCTTAAGAACCCCGTGTGTGCCGCTACAACTATTACTGCAGGTCCAATTAAGAAAATCAGGTTTGACATCAACCAACTAGGCATGCTCCAACTTATCTATAAATTAGTGAGACAATTTTTTTTCACGAGTAGACTCCCACCAAATTTCTTCTGGGGTGAGAGTAAAGTTCAAATCCCCTCCCAATTTGTAAGCGTACAATTTGGTGGACTCATAATGAACCCTCATGAAGATCCAATGGAATCCAAGGAGTCAACGGTGATGTTATGTTCCTCGTAGACATGCCTATAGTTGATATTATGAAACATAGCATAAATAGATTTTAAGTTCGGTCCAAAAGCTAGGAAATCCAAATTTTCAAGTAGAGAATTTATAGCTAGGAAATCCAAATTTTCTAAAAGGATGATTAGTAGATATAAAGTGATTTTATATTAAAATTTATATAAAGATATAAAGTAATTGAAATCCAAATATCACTTATTACAGTTAATAAGTGATATTTACTTCGGGAAAAATGTTATTCCTTCTTAATATGAAGTTGGAAACATTTATAAATATTAATAAAAAAAATTATTTGTGTGGGATATAAATAAAATATTTTAATCTCTAAATTCAATAAATATTTTAATGTCAACTTTATATAAATATGAAAAAAACTTAACTTTCATTCTAGACAAAAAAAAAAAGGTTACAATCCTTAGGCACTAAAAGACTTCTCTAACAACAAAAAAATCTTGTTTGAATTTGTATATACAATAACAATCCACCCATGAACCTCTTTTGCTACCCATGAGTTTTAGACAAAATTTAAGAACCAGTTACATGCCAAAAAAAACCAATAATAACTCAAAATCTTAACAAAAGAGAATTATACATCTCTAGATAATTGTCTTTCTTATGGGAGATCCTCTCACCACTAGAGAAATATTTTTGTATCATAATCTTAACAAAAGAGAAATACACATGTCTAGATAATTGTTTTTCTTATGGGAGATCCTCTCACTACTAGAGAAATCTTCGTGTATCATATGATTTTCAACCAAATAGAAGGATTCATTTAACAAGGAGTCCAAAATGATTTTATGTTCCTTGTAAACATGCTTATAGTTAATATCATGAAAAAGAGAAAAATAAATTTTATGTTCCCTCCAAGAGCTTAAAAATCCAAATTTTCTAAAAGTATGACTTCACTCATCTAGTACAAGCCTTTAAGTAAAATACAAAAAAAAAGTATTGTTTATGATGGTCCCTTGACCTTCCAAATCTTTTCATATCACCTCACATCTTCAAAATCATTCACGGAAAACATGGCTTGATATTCGAACATGGTTTTATAGTGTCACCCTCTCTTATTATCAACTCAAACTACTTCGTCATCAACATTCACTAAACAAAATAGGGTTTTCTTCAATTCATAAATAAAAAGAGACAAATATTGATGCCAATGAGATTCAGAATTAAATGTCACCTCTTAAATCCAACCATTTCTCCAAACTATCGTGCTAGCAAGGTCTCCAATTCAATTTAAATTACATCATCCAATTTACTAAAGAAATAAAACCAGTCCATCTATCCAAAGAAAAGTTATGATCACTACAACCCACAATTGCATCCTTGTCAACCTACATATCAACATTAGTAGCAACCTTCTATGCCAAGAATTGAAAAAGAATCATAAACACATGAGTTAGTTCCCCCACAAATTAAAAACATTATGTCCTAAGTCAATCTCAGTACTCTCTATTTCCCTTACAATTTTGTAGTGAGTCCCCAACAAATTCTATCAAATAAAGGAAAAGAAGCATCTTGGAAGCTATGCACCTGCATTTTCTTTGGCTAATGTCTCAGTATCCCCCCAAAAAAGTCCATAATCTCGTGGTTATGAAAAACACTATTGTGTAAATAGTGTAAATAGGTAATGCAATGGTTGGAGAAAGTATAATTCTATATTGTTTAATTTTATATGGCTGGTTTCTTTGAATTTGATGGAATTGACATGTAGCATTTGAAAAAATATTACAAAAGAAACATGTCAATGCTTCCCATAAATAAAATATTTCAATGTTCAACACAAGTAAAATAATTATAAATCAATTTTATATGCAGAGATATAAAGTAATTGAAAATAAAAAAAATCTTATTTCATCAATAAGTGATTTCTACTTCCTAACATGAACTAGAAGTATAATTATTCTTTTAATATGGAGTTGACAACATTTGAAAAATACAAATAACAAAAAAATTATTATAGAGTGGGTTATACATTGATGCTAAAGTGCTTCTATGTGAACAAAAAAAAATCTTATTTAAATAAAAAACTTGTTTGAATTTATACTTACAATAAAAACCATGCCATTAGCCTCTTTGGTTACCCAAGAGTTTTCAACAAAATTTACACACCAATTACATGACAAAAATAAAACCATTAATATCCCAAATGCTTAATAACACATATTATATGTTTATATAGTTTCCTTCCTTATGGGAGATCATCTTACCATTAGAGAACTCTTCTTGTATCATATGGTTTTCAGCAGAATAGAGGGATTCCTTTGAAAATGAGTCAACAATGATGTTATGTTCCCTCTAGACATACTTATAGCTGATGTAATTAAAAAGAGTGGAAATAGATTTTAAGTTATGTCCAAGAGCTAACAAATCCTAATTTTTTAAAGGGTGAATCCCTTCATCTAGTACACGCTTGTAAGTACAAGCCAAAAAAACAAGATTATTTTTTTTGGTCCCTTGATCTTTAAGAGCTTCTTATACCATTGTATATCTTTAAAATAACCTACCAACAACATGGATTGATATCTAAGATTGGATCTATAGTGTTCCCTGACTTTTTATCAGTTGAAACAACTTCGTCATTGATGCCAATGATCTTAAATATTCAATGTCACCTCTGAAATGCAACCTTGTCCCCAAACTATCATGCTAGAAGAGTCCAATTTGATTTAAAGTACAACATCTAATTTCCTAAAGAAATAAAATCATTCCATCTCGAATGACTAAAAATCGATCAAGTATATCATATGATTTTCAACCAAATAGAGGGATTCCTTT
>ML782576.1:471699-518285 GCA_009831015.1 Picea engelmannii
AAAAAAAAAAAAAAAAAATTATGTTCCGTCCAACAGCTAGAAAATCCAAATTTTCTAAAAAGATGACTTCACTCATCTAGTACAAACCTTTAAGTAAAATACAAAAAGAAAATATGCTTTGTAGTGGTCCCACAAGAACAAGAAAAATAAAAAGAACATGGCTTGATATTCGAGCATGGTTGTATAGCGTCACCCTCTCTTATTATCAACCCAAACTAGTTCGTCATCAACCTTCACTAAACAAACATTGGTTTTTTTCAATTCAATCATCAACCTTCACTTAAAAAACATTGGTTTTCTTCAATTCATAAATAAAAAGAGACAGATTGATGCCACTAAGATTCAAAATTAAATGTCACCTCTTAAATTCAACCATTTCTCCAAACTATCGTGCTAGCAAGGTCTCCAATTCGATTTAAATTGCATCATCCAATTTACTAAAGAAAAGAGACCAGTCCATCCATCCAAAATAAAGTTATGATCACCACAACCCACAATTGCATACTTGTCAACCTCGGTATCAACACTAGTAGCCACCTTCTATGCCAATAATTGAAAAAGAATCAGAAACACAACAGTAAGTTTCCCACTGATTGAAAACATTAGGTACTAAATCAATCTCAATACTCTCTATTTGCCTTACAATTTCGTAGTGAGTCCCCAACAAATTCTATCAAATAAAGAAGAAGGAGCATTTTGGAAGCTACGCACCCACAATTTCTTTGGCTAACATCTCACTATCCCCTAAAAAAAAAGTCCATAATCTCGTGGTTATGAAAAACACTATTGTGTAATTAGGTAATGCAATGGTTGGTGAAAGTATAATTCTATATTGATTAATTTTATATGGTTGGTTTTTTTGAATTTGATGGAATTTGAATTTGATGGAATTGACATGTAATATTTGAAAAAATATTACAAAAGAAACATGTCAATACCTACCATAAATAAAACATTTCAATGTTCAAGTAAAATAATTATAAATCAACTTTATATGTAGAGATATAAAGTAATTGAAAATAAAAAGTTTCTTATTTCATGAATAAGTGATTTCTACTTCCTAGCATGAGCTACAAGTATAATTCTTTTTTTAATATGGACTTGGCAACATTTGGAAAATATAAATAACAAAAAAAATATTAGAGAGGGTTATATTTTGATGTTAAAGCACCTCTATGTGAACAAAAAAAAATCTTGTTTGAAGAAAAAAAACATGTTTGAATTTGTATCTACAATGAAAACCATCCCATTAGCCTCTTTGGCTACCTAAGAGTTTTCAACAAAATTTACACACCAATTACATGACAAAAAGAAAACCATTAATAGCTCAAACGCTTAACAACACATATTATATGTCTATATAGTTTCCTTCCTTATGGGAGATCCTCTCACTATTAGAGAACTCTTCTTGTATCATATGGTTTTCAGCGGAATAGAGGGATTCCTTTGAAAAGGAGTCAACAGTGATGTTAAGTTTCATGTAGACATACTTATAGCTCATGTAATTAAAAAGAGTGGAAATAGATTTTAAGTTATGTCCAAGAGCTAACAAATCCTAATTTTCTAAAAGGATGAATCCCCTCATCTAGTACACGCCTCTAAGTACAAGACAAAAAAGCAAGATTTTTTTTTTGGTTCCTTGATCTTTAATAGGTTCTTATAAAATTGTATATCTTCAAAATAACCTACCAACAACATGGCTTGATATCCAAGATTGGATATATAGTGTTCCCCTGACTTGTTATCACCTAAAACTACTTTGTCATTGGCGTCCACTAAAGGAACATGGGTTCACTTCAATTCATAAATAAAAGGAGACTAGGATTGATGCCAATGAGCTTAAATAATCAATGTCACCTCTAAAACCAACCTTGTCCACAAACTATCTTGCTAAAAGAGAATCCAATTTGATTTAAAGTACATCATCCAATTTCCTAAAGAAATCCAACCATTCCATCTAGAAGAAAGATACTATCACTACAACCCATAACTTCCTCCCTAATCACCTAGATATGAGCACTAGTAGCCACCTTCCATGCCAATAATTGACCAAGAATCATAAACAGAAGAGTAAGTTCCTGACAGTGATTGAAAACACTATGTATTGGTTTCTACCGCCTTTTGATCCAATCCAAAATGGTGCCAGGAAAAAGATACTTATCAATTAGATTACGTCTCCATGGACTATCTTGGATCAAGAATACCCATAATGAATTTGCATCCAGATCCCTACCAATGATTGAAACATGTTCTAGACCCCAAACTCCCTATACCTTTAGTATGGATAATTCTTTCATGTTTACCAAGTGCAATCGTAGATAATCTGTATTGTCCTTTCACAAATAACTGAAACACAATTTAATCATAGAGGACACCTTTTAGGATAAGTGTTGTAATGTCCCCAGCCACCCAACACGTCGGGAAATGCCACAGAGGAACATCTTACTACTCTGATAAAAATTTGTAAGGGGTTCAAAGGATCATGACCGCCCCCTTGAAATTCAGGAGCGATCACCATTATAGGATCAGGAGAAATCTTGGATCGTTGGATCAGAGGACAGGTGAACATAGGTCGTCTGATGAAAAGGAAGAAAGGGTTAAGGTCACAACCGTCATATCGCATTGGAGAGAGAGATCAATGGACAACAGGCATTGCGGGGAACCAAATTGCATGGGAGATAATTCCTTAAGGAAGTCCTGCAATCCAAACCACGGTTTCACTGAGGGGTTACATGTCAGCGTCAAGAGAATTGTGGAAAGAAAATAGGGTTACTCCAAGACGTCGATGCATGCGCCCACAAACTGAAAGGAATGTAGTGATGTGACATGTTAATAATCGAGCGACGAACCTTCGAACAAAAGAGGTAGTCGAAGACCATCGATCTGTAGGAGGACATGCGTCAACCGATCGTGTGCTTCGAGTGAAAGAACTCTGGGAAAAGGTGATCAAGGAGAAGTTGAGAATTGAGTTTTTCAGACCTCAGAGATCCGATGTGAATCACAGTCGTCCGATCGAGGAGGACACGTGGCAGAAATTTGTGCACTTCGAGGGAAAGCGAAGGTTGAGAGTTGAGTTCTCCGAACTTCGAAGACCAGAAGAAATCATAGTCAGTGATCTGCGGGGGACATGCGTCAATAGATCATGAGCCTCAGATAAAATCGTTTTTGGAAGGATTTAACGGTTGATATTCCCGAAGTCCTGAAGTCTGGAGTTGTTACGGACCATCCAATAAGGGAGACACATGGTGAGATTTTGGCTTGTTCGGGAAATCAGAGTTCGGGAGAATTAGAACTGTGTGAGTGTGGAAACTCCCAAAGTCCCGATAGCTCGAAGAGCTGAAGTGGTGAGTCATGATGATGTCACTAGGAGGTGATGTGTACCTCGAAATTTCCGAAGTGACGTGGCTTGCAGAAGTCACTAGGGATGACTTGGACACATGGGATGTACACCACATGTCAGTAATTTTTTAGCATGCAGATGATTGAAATGTCAGTTAGGATGTGACATGTGTCACCCTCCTGATTGGGACATGTGTCCTCTTATAGTATTTCACTACGTGGCTAAATATTGTGGACTCCATAGAAGTTACTCCAAGATTTTTCAGTTGAAAGTTGAAACTCCCAAATTCTGGAGAGCCGAAGACCCGAAGTAAATGTGGACCATCAGATCATCCAAGGTAGACCTGAACCATCCGATCAGGAGAACATGTGGCATGAAGTTGTAGATTTCGGGTAATGAATGAAAGTAAATGTCGATTGTCGGATCTTCGAATGTAATTCTCACCGTCCGATTCAAGAGGACGCATGGAAGAATCCTGTGTATTTCGAGGGAAGTAAAGTTTGAGATTTGAGAATTCTGAAGTCCAGAATTTTGAAACGACCACAATCATCGATCTGGGAAAGGTAAATCTGAATTTTTTCTTCCCAAGAGATAGATCCCGGTCTTCAGTTTAGAATCACCTTCAATATTGCGAGATCAATGGTCACCTCACATTGTGGGGATAGGAGGTGCTCGGGCATTATGAAGTCAAGGGCAGCTCACAATCAAGACGACAATTTTGGAAAAAGAACATTTGGTGGCTCGAGGTGAATTGTGGGGAGAAAAGTAGTTTGGTTGCAATCGTGCTTCTGCATAAGGTCATTGCCTAAGCTCAGATCTAAGGAGGGGCCAAGAGAAAAGGAGCTAACGCCAACTATGATATTTTCACAAGGGAGAAGGAGAAGGCTGCGGGGGCCATCATACTTGCTCCAGAAGCTGGAAAGTTCCTATGTTTAGATATAGCACAAAACCATCAAGGATTCAGAGAGACAATTCGACACGGGATAGAAGATCCTTGACCAAGAGCTCATGCAACCCTTAGAAGAGAAGGGGGTCTACATCAAGAATAAAAAGTAATTGTAGCATTGTTGAAAATTTTGTTTATCATATGCATAATTCTAAAAAAAAATTCACTTTCACATTTTTGCAGAATTAAGGGGCTTAAGAACATCAACTCAGGATGCGTATTGAGGAAATGGAAGAAGACGAGGGATCCTCCATTCATGATAAGGAGGCCGAAGGCCAGAATACCGGAGGTGGTAATGAAGAGCCAGATTCCAATGGATGCAAGGGAAAAGGAGAGCGGGAAAAATTAATAGAAACATTGATAAGCCTAAAGATGGAAGTGCAGAGCTACAAAGAAGAAAATGAGAGACTCATGAGAGAGAAAATTCAGATAAATTCTCGAGTGTTGCGGAGCTTAAATCAATTGTAGAGACAAACAAAGAAGGGATCAAACTCAAGACAAGAGGAAGAAGGCGTGTTCCATAAAAGAAGGGATGATCATGGAAGAGCTCGTTATTCCAGAAGTGCTAGCAGAGCTCATGGATACCACTCACCTCCTTACTTAGAAAGAAAGTTTTATGCATCGAAAGATCCCATAAGTAGTCCAGAGGTGTCTCCTATCACACACCAAAGAAGGAAACAAGAGGTAGATAGTTTGCAAGGAGAGTTGAGGAAGCTCAAGACACCTTCCTTTGATGGTGAAAGAGAAAGGGAAGTTGATGTTGAAGCATGGTTTCTTGGGCTCAAGATATATTTTCAGTTGCATAACTATTCCTCGAACTTGGAAACCATGATTTCCACCTACCATTTACACGAGAAAGTTGCAATGTTGTGGAACGAACTAAAGCAAGTGGAACATGTTAATTAAAGTAGGATCACTTGGAAGAAGTTCAAGAAGTACTTCTAGAAGGATTACCTCTCAGAGAATTTCTATGAAAAGAAAATGCAAGAGTTCTTTGAAATCAGGTTGGAAAGCATGAGTATGGCAGAGTACGAGAATAAGTTCTTGGGATTGTTAAAATATGTGAGGTTCATTGGTGATGAGAAAGTGAAAATACGAATATTTCTAAGTGTATTTCCATCCTTCTATAAGAAAAATATCAAGTATGATGAACCCAAGACCTTGACTGAGGCCATCATGAAGGATAAATACCTGTATGAGCAAGGCGGGGGAAGAGAATCCCTGCAAAAATATTGGAAGGACAAGAAGAATGAGAAGTCCGATTAGAGGAGGAAAGGATTCAAACCCCCCTTCAATAGGAATAAGCCTAATAGAAATCATCAAGATCAGTATTCTAATGGGGATTCCAATAAGGGAGATTCCTTGGGAACAAGGGGAAGACCACCAATCCAATGTTGGGGATGTAAGGAAGATCACTTGTACAAGGATTTCCCACATAGAAAGGACAGAGTGAAGACTATGCACAACATCCAAGATGATACAACAGTCGAAGATATGGGAAGAATATATGCATCTTTAAATGATAGACAAGAAGAGTACCAATCCAATATGATCGAGGTGGAAGTTAAGATAAAAATCATCCTATTGCTATTTTGATTCAGTCAGGAGAAAGTCATTGTTACATTGATCCTAAGATAGTGGATAGATTACATTTGGAGAAAAGTAAACTTGGAAAAGAAATTTTTTGTTCAGTTAGCCACTGGAACCAAAAGAAGAATCCATGATATGGTCAGAAGTTGTTCCATAAGTATTAATGGCATGAATACTAGTATTGATCTAAATATCATACCATTGGGTTCTTATGATATTCTGATTGGAATGGATTGGTTGGAAAAGCATCATGTTGTCCTAGATTGTCATAACAAGAAATTTACATGTCTTGATGGAAATGGAAAACAAAGCACTGTGAAAGGAGTTCCAAGACCCATCTCTATAAGGGAGATTTCAGCCTTACAACTAAAAATATGTTATAGGAAATGATTTCAATTGTATGTAGCTCATGTGGAGGAGCCAGAAAATACAAAGGGGTCAGGACTTGAAGATTTCTCAGTACTACAAGAATTTTAATATGTATTCCAAGAGATACCCGAATTCCCACCAAGAAGAGAGATAGATTTCTCAATTGATTTAGTGCCAGGACCTACCCCGGTGTAAAAAAACCTTACAGAATGAGCACACCAAAGTTAAAAGAATTACAAATAGAGTTGGAGGAATTTTTGAAGAAAGTGTACATACGTCCAATTGTTTCACCTTGGGGAGCACCAATACGTTTTGTCAAAAATAAAGATGGAACCTTGAGGCTGTGTATTGACTTTCAACAACTAAACAAGTATACTATAAATAACAAGTATCCTCTGCCCCGAATTGATGACCTCTTTGATCAGCTAAGAGGAGAAAATATATTTTCAAACATTGACCTGAGGGCAGGATACCATCAGGTAAGAATCAAGGAAGAATACATTCATAAGACAACCTTTAGGACCAAGTATGGGAATTATGAATTTGTAGTGATGCCATTTGGACTAACCAATGTACCAGTTCTCTTCATGTGCTTAATGAATGGCATATTCAGAAATTATTTGGATAAGTTTGTCATAGTATTCCTGGATTACATACTTCTCTATTCTAAGTGTAAAGAGGAGCATGAACATCACTTAAGACTGGTATTTCAAGTATTGAGAGAGCATCAGTTCTATGCCAAGTTGAGTAAGCGTTCTTTTTATCAAAAGAAGATCCTTTAGTTGGGACACATTATTTAAGATTAGGTCATAGCAGTAGATCCAGAGAAGATCAAAGCCATTAAAGGATGGCCAACACCTAGAAATGTTCCAAATGTAAGATATTTTATGGGATTATATGGCTACTATAGAAGGTTCATAGTATGGTGCTCTAATATTTCCCATCCCATCACTTCTTTGCAAAAGAAGGGAACTAAATTTGAATGGACACTCTAGTGTGAAAATAATTTTAATATGTTGAAGGAATTACTTATTAGTGCACGTGTGTTAAATATTGCTGACCCAAATGAAAATTTTGTGGTATGTATAGACGAATGTAAGGAAGGACTTAGGGGAGTCCTCATGAAAAATGGACATGTCATTGGATATGAGTCCATAAATCTTAAGGAAAATGAGAGGAATTATGCCACCCATGACTTGGAACTTGCTTCCCTTGTTCATTCCTTGACTATGTGGAGGCATTATCTCATGGGGAAGAAATTCGAATTAAGGACAGACCACATTGAACTAAAGTATCATTTTGAACAACCGACCTTGAATGCCAGGCAAACAAGATGGCTGGAATTTTTAACTGAATATGACTTTGATATCAAGCATATCAAGGGAAAGGAGAATAAATTTGTCGATACACTTAGTATAAGAGTGCATATCATGCATGCTACTACTGTCAGTATGCATCAATCATACTTGAAGAGACAAATTTTAGATGGCCTTGTTACATATCAGCATTACCTATAGGTAAACGAAAACTTAAAGCAAGGAGACGTACAATAGAAAATAAAGGAGTATGAGATAAAGGAAGACAGATTACTCATGCATAAAAATAGAATCTATCTTCCTAGTTCCAGAGAACTGAGGAATTTGGTATTGAAGGAAATGCATGATGTTCCTTATGATGGACATCCCGGTTACCAGAAAAAAATTACAGCAGTAAGAAGCCATTTTTTTTGGTCGGGAATGAAGAAGGATGTTGTTGATTACATCACTCGATGTATGGAATGTCAGAAGCTGAAGGCTAAACATAGGCACCCAACGGGGTTGCTGTAGCCGTTGCCAATCCCAGAGAAGAAATGGGAAGTGATCACCATGGATTTCATCATAGGATTACCCAGAATGAATAAGAAACATGATTCAATCGTGGTGGTGGATGACAAATTAATGAAGGTTTCTCATTTTGTGCCCGTGAAGACAACACATACAATGACTAATATTGTAGAAATTTTCGTGAAGGAAATCGCTAGGTTGCATGGGATACCTAGGAAAATCGTCTTGGACAGAGATACAAATTTCATCTCTAATTTCTAGAGGGGATTGTTTAAAGGATTTGGCACAAATATAAACTTTATTACAACATATAATCCCCAGAAAGATGGGAAAACAAAGAGGTTCAATCGAATAATTGAAGACATAATGAGAATGCATGTGATGGATAATCCATCCAAGTGGGAAGATTACTTACACTTGGTTGAGTTTGCATATAATAATGGGTATCAAGCTTCATTGATAATGATCCCATTTGAAGCCTTGTACGGTAGGAAATGCGATACTGTAGTAAGCTAGGAAAACCCAATAGATAGAGTGTTACCTGGGCCAGAGTTGCTCAAGGATATGGAAGACTAGGTGGTTAAGATCAAGTAGAATTTAAAGGTAACTCAAGATACACAGAAAGTTTATGCGGACAAGAATAAGACAGCTAGAGAATTTAAAGTAGGGGAGCATGTACTTTTGAAAGTGAAGCCCAAGAACATCTCTTTGAAATTGGGTAGTTGTACAAAGATGGCAACCAGATTTTGTGGTCCATTTGAAATATTGTATAGAATAAGGTCAGTTGCATACATGTTTGCATTGCCTTCTTACATGAATGTGCATAATGTATTTCATGTATCTTTACTAAATAAATATGTACATGATCCTAACCATGTTATTGATTGGCATCTGATTTAGGTAGAGACGAAGGGAGACTTTCAGGTTCAACCAGTGCAGGCATTGGACAGAAAGGTCAAAATGCTCCAAAATCAAGTTATAGAGCTAGTAAAAGTTCAGTGGACCTACTATGATCCTAAAGATGATACCTGAGAGAATGAATATGCCATGCAGGCAGAGTGGCCGCAACTTTTTGAATAAATTTGAGATTTTGATCTCTATTTTGTATATGCACTAAGAATAGTGCCAAGATAAGGGGGAGGGGATGTAACACCCCCGGTTTCTGACCCCTCATTTTAAATAATGTATTGTTACAATGTTGAGAGGTCTGAGTTCCCGAACAATTATTAAAAGGGCCATTATGCCCAACACATGTAATGTTTTTTATCATTATTATTAATAACTACATCATTGACTGCTAGACAGACAAGGACTAGAGTTAGAGAGGGCTATGATTCCATAAGATAGGGTACTTGAGTGGCTAAATGTTTATTCTAGGAGGTTCTTGATTCCCAACAAAAAATACTTAAAACCATCCCTGTTCTGATCGTGGGGTGGGTCGTTGGCTCATTCGGTCTTTCACTTCTGCATTTGTACCATTATTTCCCTCAAACACTTTCATGCACCCACTTAACCATTCATTGATCCATCCTCACCTGCATATTGGCTTGGTAAAGGGAAATGAACTGTTTAAGATTAGCCACGAGATAGTTGGTTGTACTGGTCATTGGTGAAATACATCCATGACTTGAGGGCTGGATGTCTGAGGTGCGTTTACATGTGTCGTTTTTTTCTCACAACTGTGAGTCCTGAGAGTTCCATCATTGAGATTCTAGACCAGCTGTGCTAGAGACCTAGAAGGAGAAGGATTGCCTGGGGGATTGTGTGGTAGAGAAGGGTGGAGGTCCATTCTTTTCGGTGGTGTAGGGTGGGTAGAAGAGAGTTGGGTACTTGGATTGTTGTGGATGCTGGGAAGCCTATGAGAGCTTGAGAGCTAATTGTTTTGGGAACCCAAGTAACACTATGGAACCATCCTCATGGATTCATATCCCTGGCTCGGGGGTGACACTACTATTGAGATTTGGAGCAGTAGTGTCTACGATTGGGTGGAACGTCCTTGGTCTATAGCCATTTGGTGTCACCTTTTTATAAATATAAGTTCTCTCTGTTTTGATATTATTATTTGTGTATGAATGTATTCCACTGTGTATTTTAATTATCGTTTAACTAAATCTTAGATTATTCATGATTGCTAGATATTGTTGTGCACATAGTTAAACCTTTTATATTATGCCTCATTAAATAAATAAGGCACCCATAAGAGTATGAAGTCCAAGGGTGGGATTGAAGGTAACACACCCTAGCATGTAGTTGGCTGGGATGTTACAACACCTGGTGATATAAATATCTTAAAATAACATATCATCAAATCCACAAACATCATCATGCTCCATAATCGAATTAGTCAATCATATAGTGAACCGGATCACTTGCACACAAGTGTCCACAAGAATAAGTCACATCAGGTGCGTGCAAGAGTGGGATGTTACATACATCACCTCTTGTTTCAAACATCATCCTGAAGTTTCACAGTATACAAATGAAAAATAAAGTATCTGACAATATCTAAATGTCTAGCTATCAACAAAGGGAAACTGATGACGCATATCATATCCATCCTCCCAAGTAGCTGAGTGTGACTATAATTGTCCTACTAGAACTTGACCTGATCAATAGTTCGATGTCGTAGTTGTCGAATGCGACGGTCCAGAAAGTGGATTGGTTCCGCCGTGAGCGCACCCTGTCCAACATCTGCCAAGAACTAAGTCAATCTCATGTGTAGGATGAATAAACTAAATTCACACATCGACACAAGTTAAAAATCATGCAACACCTCAAAGAATGAGGCACGACTAGCCATTAGGCCCTTCATAGTTATAGTTGACGCGATGCACATCGGAAAATCCTTATGTTGATCATGCATTGTTAAGAACCAAATAGTTGAATACAAAAGAACCACTACAGATACACAAGAACAATATGCAAAATCTTCTTTATTACTATCAAACCCTTAGGGTAGGGAAACACCATACAATGGATCCTATTATGGAAGGGATCCTCTCCTATTCACTTGCCTCTTCGAGGGGGCATCCTCCTATTGAGCTATCGCTCCAAATACAATATTTCTCTTCATATCTCATTACATTGCTTGAACCCCTTTATATAGTGCTACCATCACCTAAGAACATTCTAGAGGAGGAATCTTCTAGAAGTAGAACCTTCTAAGAAGTCCTCTTACATTTATTATATCTAATTACCCATTTATTATATCTAACTACCATAGTGGGACTTATTTAATAATATAGTGTACGTAGTCCACCTTACATTGAATGACCTCCACTATTATCACTGTGGGCCCTATGCCCCCCCCCACTACCTCTCTAGCTACCTTACATTCCATCCCCCTTATGAAAGCATTGTCCTCAATGCTTGATGTACAATCATATACCAAGGTCCCATGGATAATTGTGGACCATAATGCTAAAGAAGACTGAAGAACCAAGGTCCCATGTAGAAAGAAAATCCACCATGTTGAAGTAGTCCAACCACCATTGTAAGCGCGAGTCTCATGTCCAAGTGCTCATGTGAACTCCCCGTGGAAGATTTTGGAACCCAATAACCAACTCCAAACGATGCTCCAAATACTAACACCTATCATGTGGATCTAAATAAGAAGATCCATCCACATAGTGGAAAAGGGTCATAGCAGAATCTAGAAGGAATAATACCACTGTACAATATGTAGACTCAACACTGGTAACTAGCTCCTAATGTGGGACATCGATGTTCTCTACAGAAGGTGGAGTAGAGTCATCAAATAAAATATGGAAGTGGTTTTCATCCCAGAAATGACAAATATCCATATACCAATCATCACAATCGTCCTCAAAATCATACCAAACATATATTTCTTAATTATATTCATCCCTGATGATGTTTGCCATAAGAAATCTCTCCTGCATGCTATCCAATGAACTACAAAGACTATTATTGAGGCCATCTGTAAGGTCATGAAATTTATCATGCAATGTGTCACACAATGTGTCATACAATTGAAATTTGAATGCTTCCCATAACATTAACACAAGAAATAGAGAAAACCCTTGAAGTAGGGTAACACCATATATTAATCCTTATGGAAAGATAAAACTCCTCAAGCAATCCTTGCTTGTACAATCACAATATTCTTCACTATGTTTTATTACATTGCCTACACTTCTTTATATAGATCTCCCTATCTCCTAGGAACCTTCTAGAGAGCCTTCTGACATTTATTACATCCAACTACCATAGTGGGTCTTTATTAATATAGTGGACCTAGCCCACCTTACATTGAATGACCACATTCCCATATATTAATTGACTTCCACTAATAATATATAACTACATTCCCATTGGGTACCTCCCAAGGTACCCCATATTACCTCCCTAGGTATACTACAAGGTACCCCATATTACCTCCCTAGGTATACTACAAGGTACCCCATATTACCTCCCTAGGTATACTACATTCCATCTCCCTTCACATGTTTCGTCCTCGAAACATGAGAAGAAATTATACAATATGACCGACTAAGAAATGTAGCCAACTGGTACCAAGTACGACCATCCATCCATCCCAATGGAAGTCGAACGTGATGTTTGTCTGCTACCTTTCCACCCTTATTTTTCTCTACATCATGTTAGGGTTTCCATGGGATTTCTTCTATAGCTTGAGCTCTTCCCGTAGTGCTGGTAGTCCTCCATTCACCTCTTGATCGGATTCCTGTCTGGTGCCCTTTTGGTGCATAAATGTGTTCATGCACATGCCCTTGCCTTAATGACTTTTTCATCTCTATATTATGTGGATGGCAATATACAACAACTGTAGGAATTTGTTCTTTTTTCTTCAAATCTGCAACACTTTGTGCCTTTGAGTCAATGACCTCCTTAGCTTCCTAATTATGTCCTTCTTGTAGTTTTGTTTCATCTCCTTTTGTAGACTCTGTCTCTGATTCAACTTCGGACTGGGCAATAACTTCTTTGCTAGCCTCCATGGGTCCATCTTTCTTACTAAGAGACACATCCTGCAATGTGATTTTCTTTTTCTTGTACCACAACTTTAAAAACTTCTTTTGCACATTAATATTAATGGTACCCACTGATTTTATCCAAGGATATCCCAAAACAATATCCACTTCATCCATATCCATAGCATAAAAATCCGAATGCAACACATATTTATCCATGGTAATCTTCAAATCTTTAAAAATTTGAACATTTTCACCCTCAACATGTGTGCTTTGAATATTCTTTATTGGAACTTGCAATCTATTAACCAACTAAATATTGATAAAATTATGCATGCAACTAGGGTTAATAGAAACAATGATATTTTCTTTATAAATACAACCATGAACCTGTAATATAGATTTTTCACATGAAAATAAACTCTTGGTTCTCTCTTTATCCTTATTTTCTCCATGAGACCACTTGTCTAACAATATTTTTTCAAATTCTACATTGGAGAGTCTCATCATCTCTTTATAATCAAGCGATTTCCACCAAATGGCAGCATCACCTTGCAATTTGAGATCTACCCAATGGGGCCAAGTATCTTCCCATGCTGATTTTCTTTCTTTAATGAATGATTCAATACTAGGGCCATCACATTTCCCTGTAAAATACATTTTTCTATGAAAAACTCCCAAAAATAGAACAATAAGTTACAACAAAAAATCACGGTTCTTTCCGAAAAAAACTCTAAAAAACTGTTGAATTTAAAATACTCATAACTTTACTTCCCGAACTCCATTTCGGTTGATTTTTTTTTTTAAATTGGGTATTTTTCCGAGATGAATTCAAATGCCCAATTTTGTTTTTTTCCAAATTCATCTCGTAAATCTTTATATCTGAACCTTAAGTGCGCCGCCCTCTTTTTCTTCCCTAGAAACAATTATACAAAAAGAGAAAACAAATATTTCCTTCTTTCAGGGTTTAAGAGGAAATATCTATCTGAGCACCCTATGAACTCTTCGATCCTGCATCCATCACAAAAAAACCCCAAAAATAGACCCAATAAGTTTCAACAGAAAATCGCGGTTTTTTCTGGAAAAACCCTAAAAAACTGTTGAAGTTAAAATGCTCATAACTTCACTTCCTGGACTCCATTTTGGCGGAATTTTTTTTTTGAAATTGTGAGAGGAACTCAGATCTATAATTTATTTGGGCAAATTCGGCCTCCATATGCTACAGAAATAAAAAAAAAAATCTTGCTGTCGTCCGCAGAAAAAATCCTGAAAATTTGTAGATTTTAAAACTTCAATATCTTGACTTCTCAGACTCCGTTTCGGGCGATTGTTTTTTTCAAATTGGGTGTTTTTATGAGAGTAATTCAGATATAGAACCATTTTCTACAAATTTTGCACAGAAATATATAGAAAAAATTGAGAATGTCGCGGCCCTCTTTTTTCTTCTCCGAAAAAAAAAACTGCAAAAATAAAAAATATTTGCACATAATATCTGCCAAGGAAAGTGCTATGATACCAATTTTTAAGAACCTAAATATATCTACCAATATAATAACCAAAAATACTAAATACAAAATAGATCCACTAAGAAAGATATAAGAAACCACACTTTATTATATCAAAACCCTTGAGGTAGGGCAACACCATACAATGGATCATATTATGGAAGGGATCCTCTCATGTTCACTTGCCTCTTCGAGGGGGCATCCTCCTATTGAGCTACCACTCCAAATACAATATTTCCCTTCATATCTCATTACATTGATTGAGCCCCATTATATAGTGCTACCATCACCTAAGAACATTCTAGAGGAGGAATCTTCTAGAAGTAGAACCTTCTAAGAAGTCATCTTACATTTATTATATCTAATTACCTATTTATTATATCTAACTACCATAGTGGGCCTTATTTAATAATATAGTGGACCTAGTCCACCTTACATTGAATGACCTCCACTATTATCACTATGGGTCCTCTGCCCACCCCACTACCTCTCTAGCTACCTTACATGCACTTCTTCCATCCCCTTTTGTATCACTTGTAATTTTTATTTCAATTCTTGGATCTCTTTTGGTCCTACGAGGAACCCATCCTCGAGTCGATCCCAACTCAAATTCATCCAAAAAGATCTCCCATAAAGAAACTCAAATGGTGTCATCTTAATGGTGCTTTGATGGTTGTTGTTACATGCAACTCAGGTAGTGGCCATAACTATTCCCAACGTTTTTGTTGGTCCAACATACACATACACAAAACAACCTTCCCAAATTGGTTCGTTCCTTTGGTAAGCAAGTCTATGTCAAGGACATGTTGTACTAAATTTCAGTGGTGTTCCCAAGGCCCCTTGGGAAACTCATCCAAAATCATCGTGCAAACACTGAATCCCTTATCGAATATGATTCCTTTGGTACATCTGGCAGTCTCAACATCTTGCTGATATAAAATCTAGCTATACTTGGTGCCTGATGCATCGTACGCACAGGGACAAAATGTGAACTCTTCTTCAGAGTGTCAACTGTCATGACAATTGATTCGTGCCTCCTTGTTGTGAGTGGCAATTCAACAGTGAACTCCATCGAAATTACCTCCCATTTCGACTCTGGAATGGCATGTGGCCATAGAAATCTTGCTCGATGTCTATGTTCATCCTTCACCTGCCAACCTTCTAGACATATCGCCACACAGTTGAGGATGTCCACCTTTATTCCTTTAAGAAGAATAAGGGCTTAAGGTCGGTCCTCATATTCATGACTCCTGGATGAGCCATGTACACTACTCTATGAGCTTCACATAAGATCAAAACTTCTCAATTCGTCATTGGGTTGTAAGTAAATCCATTTATTATATCTCAAAGTTCTATCGTTGTCCATGGTATATCCCTCAATTTTCATACCAATCAGTGTCACACTGTAGTTAGAAGATTTTCTCATAGATTCATTTGAAGAGGTATGATGAAAAATACACGTGGTCTCTAACTCAACGAGTTTGTCACTTGGTTCAATGTTCCTTTTAAGTAGTAAATATAAAAATCATAATCGATAAGCAGTTATGACCAATTCTCTTGTGCGCGTTCAATTCATTTTGCATAAAAAGGTGTTGCAAACCATAGTGGTCCATTTTTAGTTAGAAATTTCCTCCAATCAGGTAGTGTCTCTACCCTCTTAGGACATACAATATCGCTAACAACTCCAAATCATGTGTCACATAGTTCTCCTCATGCTTCCTTGACGTCCTTGAGATGTCAGCGTTCACTAGACCGTCTTGGCTAACGATCCGTCCAAACCTTCCTTGGATGCATCCGTGCATAGCAAGAATCCCTTTTCCACTCCAAGGAATTTTAGTATTAACACTGTCGTCAACAAATCCTTCAAACTTTGAAACGATTCTGTGCATTTATTGATCCACACAAACTTTTTGTTCTTCTTCTACAATTCTGTAATCAGATTTTCTATCTTCGAAGAACCCTCAACGAACCCTCTATAATATCCCATTGAACCCATGAAGCTTCAAGTTTTTGGGACATTCATCGGTGCAGGCCACTCCAAAATAACTGCTACCTTCATTGGATCCACAATGAAGCCTTCGCCAGAGATAACATGCCCTAACCAATGAATCCTTGATATCTTTGTGTCTTCTTCCCATAATTTGTTCTCTCACCACACTATAGTACCATGCGTAAAAGTTCTTCTTGATCTTTCGTCATCCAAGAAAATATCAAAATGTCATCCATGAATACTCGATGGTAGTCAAGCAGAGTCTCTATGACCCATCCTTATTCTATAAGAAATTAATAGGAGCACTCCAAGGCGATACACTTGGATGTATAAGTCCTACGTCTAGCAACTCCTTCAGTTTCAATTTCAACTCCTGTAAGTTAGGGATCGACATTCGATAAGGCCTTCTTGCCATTAGTTCAGTTCCAAGTTTAGGTCGATGGTAAAATCCATCATGGATTCGAGTGGCACACCTGGTAATTATTCTGGGAATAAAGTCCACAAAATCTCATACTACCGAAAGGTCTTCTAATCCTTCCGTAATTCCCTTGACGCTTGGAACTAAGTATGCATATAACTTACATCCTTTCTCATGATCTCTTGTAGTTTTAGGGAAGAAATGAAACTCAGGGATACCCCGTGTTTTCTTCCTACAATCACACTACTATGGCCTTCATCGTCAGTCAAAATCAACTTCCCCATCTTACTTTTGAGTGTCGCATCATGCGATTCCCACCAGTCCATACTAATCACATCTTCCTAATATCTCAAGACCGTGTTGTTTAGGTCGAAATTCACTACACTATTACCTAAGTTAAAGAGACGGTTAAAATCCCTTCCTCCAACCATCTAGTCAACACTCGAAGTCACTTCAGTGAATCTAATATTGTACTGTCGAATGCCTTCACCTGAATACCTTCAACGAGGTACTAGGAATATAGCTCTTTGTAACCATAAGATATAACAAACACTATAAGTTTGGTTTGCGATGGTACCTGATGCCTCGAGAATAGTGGACTGGTGCTCGGCCTGGTGGTTATTCAAGGTGGTCATGAATCCTAGAGGCTTTCCCATATTTACAATAGGAGGTTGTCCTATTGAATTGGCCGCTCTAGCCCTCTGAACTGGACAGTCGCGCAGGTAATATGGCTCTTAATATGTCCAACATCTGGTCTTTGGTCTAGTACTTCGGGTCCCTGAAGTAGTAGTTGTTGGCTTGCTAGCCAAAAACCCTGTTTTGTTCTGCTGAACAGGCCCACCCGTTGCTGCTATTGAAGTGGTGGTCCCCTGTAGTGGGGTTCTCTACTGAGCAACCTGTCATTGAGGTGTCATGAACAAGGGTTCCATAGACATATCTTGATACCAATATGTCCTGTCTGGATGACATTTGATGTTGTTGTGCACTAGATGTTTTCAGTCGAGATGGTCTTGTAGGAGTCCTACCCGGACTCCTGTAGTCAAATATTTCTTATATAAGAGGCCTACTAGAATGCATCGTGCAACGTCCAAGGGTTTAGAACCTCACCTTCACACGAAAGATGGAGTTAAGGAATATCACAAAATTGTTGATCCTCATCTTTTTCGTGTTCAAATGCGGGGCATAACGATGTAGCTCCAAAATATGGTCTCATAATCCAGCATTGTACGACCACCCTATCATAAGGCACTGAACTCATCGAGATGGTGCTAAATGAATTCCTTTGAAAATTACTTCTCCTAGAACCATTCCTCGAATCGTTTCCCTAACATGGCTTTGACGACCATGTTTAGCTAAGGTAGGAGTGTCTTCTTCCATAGAAGAGTGCTCCACTTTAGCTGAAGACCGCCTACACGAAAATTCATGCTAGAGGTTGTAACCGCTAAGCGCAACGCACCATGCTTGTTCTCATGTCATGCCTTGGCAGCTGAGCCATCTATGGAATTTGTGAATGGGAGAACCTAATATTCTAGAGTTCCCCTCAAATTCTACCAGTACCGACTGGGGCGCATTGTAGACCCTCAGGGGCACATGAGACCTGAAATTATCTCAGTACATACAGATTTTCTAGGACTCTATCAAATCTCTAGAAGCACCTTGTCAGACCCAACGCATCCCACTTGACAATGTGTTCATGCTCAAGACATGTTCTTCTCCTTGGGGGTTAGACCCCTCTCGCACAGGTGCTACTGGAGCGTCGCGCCTCCTCCCTAGGTACCACATCGTGAATATCTACATCATCATCTAACAATGATTACCTCAAGGACATGTTAGTAATTCAATTAGCATTGAGTATAATTAAAGGGCTTAATTTAGTGGAAGGCGCGGAAATCCACATTCACAGGGTTGGACCTGCTCTGATACCATATGTAACACTCCCACCGTTACGACAACAAGCGACAACATTAGGTAAAACTTTTCCCCCCCTTTTTTTTAGGAGAGTATTGACAATAATACAATCACAACCACTCAACTTGACGAAATCAAATAAAGGACGATGCAAGTAACTTGAACTTCCATGGGAGCGAGAAAATAATACCAACAATCATTTGTTGCAGAAGTTTCAATGCGCAAAATGTAACTAACTAGAACCATAATGCAACACATTGAAATTCCATTGCGCTAGAAGGTTATTATCTACGACCATCATCACGACAATAATTCCCACACGCTCGGTAATCTCACTATCTAACATCATACATTACTTTATAATTCAGTCGACGCACTCGATCTTATTAGCTGAATCACTCACATTTTTTACCTTCTTCTAAAGGCACGCAAGTAATCAACTTTGTTATAAGGCGCAAGAGGTTAGAATTCCTTAATCAATCATGGTTCCACATTATTTTTAGGGCAAAACGTAAACTAATTAATAAACACTTCACCCTAACTTGAAGAAATATAAAGAACTCAATTGAAGTAAAAATAAGCTTCTTCATCAAGCAACATCTATTACTCTTTCTTTGGATAGCATAACATACCCAATCCTTATTTATTATTCTGCGCAAGTCACATTATAAAATCTCTTAAGTAATTAACATAATTCAATAAAAGTGAATTCATTAAATGAATTACTTATTTAAGTGATTATTATAAATAATGCCCATCTCTCTATAAAGTAGATCACTAAAATAATCATTAATAAGCATGAAATTCCTTGGGCATTTATTTTTTTTAGGCTCCTATTATATATTGCAAGTTGTGTAGAATAATATATAGGTAAGTTATAATTGATCTAGAGTTCAATCAATTAATCTAAGAGGAGGCAAGAAGTAATTTAAATTCCCAAAAATAAAGTGTTAGTTTGTTCCACTAACTAGAGAATAAGCTTATTATCCCATCACTACTCTCATGTTCAACTGGTTAAGAAACAACACAATAATCAACACCTCTACAAATATAATTTAAAATCAATCCCTTTGCAAATATAATTTAAAAGGAACTGCTTAATAACAAATTGAGTCATGCAATCCCTTTACCAATAAAATTAAAAAGGAGTTAAACTGAAATGAATTCTAATCGAAATAAAATTTTGAGTAATTTATTTTCTCAATTTTAAATACCGTTGAAGTTAAAATTCGAAATATAGGCTCGCAACTGAAATAAATCAACCGAATAACATTTCCACTGAATTGTCTTCTAAGTTTTATCATTGTGCTTTAGTTGTAATTCAATTTTTATATTAGCGACTGAATAATCAACTAAATTATATTCTGAGTTATAGATTTCGTGAGCTATAAATTCGACTGACAGAAAATTATAATTCTATTATGCAACCGAATCAGAAATTAAATGGGAAAATCCTGCAACTGAATTCTCTTCAGAGCTATAAATTCGACTGACGGAAAATTATAATTCTATAATGCAACCGAACCAGAAATTAAATGCGAAAATCATGCAACTGAATTCTTTTCAGCGCTATAAATTTGACTGACAGAAAATTCTAATTCTATGGTAAGCTTTAAATTAGATCGTTGGATTTGGTTGATCCGTGATGGCGGGCTTCTTTCCAGGATTGGTTCTTGGCTTCGTTGCTCCGTAATGAAGAGAAGTGAGGAGTGAATCTTCAGGCTTGCGCTAGTCATATTACCTTTAGTAATAAAGGGGAAATTACTTGGACTGCATCGGTTTCTTGGCAGCAACAACCTTATAGAATGAAGGGCGATCAACAGAGGACGAGCCCCTCTTGCGGTTTCCAGAAAAATCACGATAGAGCTCAGAAAACCGCTTTTGTTTGAAATATCTCTATTAACGAAATCCTGGCGACGAACCTTCTTCCCATCAGACCCAATTCTAAGTACGCTACAAGATGGCCGCCTGCGTTAACACATTCCTTTAGGCATCCATTCCATACAAACAACTCGGCGCTGCATTCTAGATAGAAACGGTACATCGGAATTGAGTAGGAGCAGTTCACTAGCCCTGAAAGAGTAGGAGCAGTAGCCAACCAGTACCAGTAGCCAGCGAGTTGATGGATGGAGGGAAACTTCTCTCTTTTTCTCATCGCTCTTTCTCTTTCGATCGTGGAGACAATACAAGGATAGGTAGTCCCAATAGCAGGAAAGAGATTGATTATGAACCGGGCGTTACCTATTCACTGGAAAAACCCATCAAGCAGGCATTATCGTCTGTTCCCATTGATAGACAACCAGGACGGAGGGTCCAAGCCCTTGAGAAACACGTTGGACATTATCTCTTCAGCAACAATCGTTGGTGGGATTTCAACTCGAACACTACTTCATTTTTTAGGTCGAATATACACTGTAAAGCTAGCTCCTCCAGATATAATGCCGTCATTATATACGATCGATGTTGATCTCCCTGCCCATCAACACAATACTGAAAGAACACCCAAGGATGAGGTACTGGTTAAGTTCTTCGTGAACGCCAGGTGCGGGTCTTGATTCGGTCTTCCCTAGTGAGTGGAAGAAGGAAGTCGATCTCACTCCGCAGGTAAAGATTCAGATCTCCCCCAATAACATAAGTAAGAAGCTCCCTAGAGTCTTACAATCGTGTCCCGGATCTCCCTTATAACATAAATAAGAGGCTCGCTGATCTCAGTCTGCGGGTTACTGTACTTGTCTTCTCAAGTACCTCAACAAGTATCTCTGGATTTTCCTTATTAATTTGTTGTTAAATACTTGTTGGACTCTTTGATTGAAATACTCTAAAATAACCTACAACCTTGAAAACAAAAATGAAACCCATATGATCTATGCAATGTTGGGTGCTCTAATCACAGGTGATGAAGGACCTTGTCCGGTTTGTTCCATATCATTAAGTGAGAGGGTAATGAAAGATGAAATGGGGAATTCATGCGGATTGAAAGTGGATCGAAACTCCATTCTTGTAAAAAGAGAAACAAAACAAAACGCCGACAACCCAATCTAAACCCACAAACCCAATACTTGTTTTTATCTTGCTGCATATATAAAATAAACAAAATAAACGAAATCCCATGCAATCCCAATCTCAAGATGCAGAAATCCATAAGGCGCAGGGATTTATGAAACGAATCCAGAATGCAGAAATAGAAACTAGTTTTACAACTAGGCGAATAAGAGGTAGCGTTCAACAGAGAGAGTAAGCAGAATGCCATGACTAAAAGTTTAAAAAACACAACTTTTAATTTAACCACATCCGCGACATTATCATAACAAAAAACAAGTTCCTACACATCATCTTCAGGAACCCAATACAATTTTCATCAACGTAGAACTTCACATACAGATTTTTAAACTAATTTCAAATGCATATTTAACACTCGTACCGTAACCAAGGTGTAGAATCCGAAGTGGTTGTCCTGCGTTTGCTTCTGGCCACTGCCTGGTAACCGTTGAGACCTCACTTGTACCTCCCACCCAATGTCAGGGGTACTCTTCTTCCCGAGCCCCCCGAGCTGCAAAGGGGCCACGCATACAAACGAGAGAAAAGCTAGCCTCCAGTTCACCTCGTAAGGTCAAGCTACCACTCCCTAATCGAGCTGGGCATCCCAACTCCCACAAGAAAATCAGTCAAGAAAACTATCAGCAGCGTAACCTTACACCTACCATCCATCATCCATACTCCTCCTCGGCCATCCTTTTTATGTTTTCTTAGGAATTAGTTTCTGAAGCCCTCATTACATTATTTTTATTAAATTTAATTAGGATAAACCTCCCTCATACACATGTCACCTGATCCCTTAGTTTCACCAGAAAATCAATTATTTAATTATTTAAATTTTCCTATTTCCCTCACCCACCTAAAAGCATTCCTAAAAACGCTCCTCGGTGTCCCTTTATTCCATTACATTTCTTAAATGATTGGCGTATTTCTTAAAACCTAGTTGAGTTCACAATTAGAAGGTTCCAAAGACTAGATTCCCTACTATGTTAGACATTCCCCTTTTCCTTAAGTTCAGATTTAACAAGTTTATATATAAACAACAATTTAACCTTTTAATAATTTAATCATTCGTTAATATTTTACTTTAATTATTAATGTTGGAATTTTCTTTACCCCCCGTTCTTGTTATATGTCCATTTTTTTTTTCACATTTTCTACTTAGACCTAGGTTTTAAATTCACTAGACTAGGTGACAGTTTTTAAAGGAAAAATAGTTATTAAACTTTACTCATACAATCATTGTTTTTAAGGGCGACTAGATCCTAATGAGGCATAGCTTTTTGGGTTCTAGGTTTATTAGCTTACCAGAGTTAAAAATCGTGACATGCCCTTCAAGACGCACTATGTGCTCCAAGGGTGCCACTTGCTTGCATTCATGTTTTATTTGCATGATGTGCCCTTCAAGATGAACTATGTCCTCCAAGGGTGTCACTGGTCTTTTGACTGATTTTTATAGACGTCCAACCCCTGGAGTCAATACTCCATTAGGTGACCTTGTGGGAGACTAAGGTCCTCTAAGGAATAAGGACCATGCCCTATTGCTCACCCCTTAGAATCACTGTGAGCGAATGTCATAGTCTGCCCTCACAACATCATGGATCTCTCAAACTAGGTAATCGTTAACCTATAGTTCGAGATGCAACAGGAGTGCTAGTAGGTTGTGGCAGGGATGTTGTCACACCTCTCCCTCAATATCTCTAGTTGTCATGCATAACCCATTTACTCCTAATACGAGTCTGGTTAGCAAGCTATTGGCAGCCTGCATCTATCAACGAAACATGTGAGTGATAACAATAAACATCATAATATCTAGTCATATGTCACATATGTAATATCAAAACATTCAAACCATAACCATCCACTCCTTGACTCGATCTAGAGTCCAAGGTGATCCATCGATGCCATCGACATCCTCAAACCTCCAAAGTCCTGCACACTCAGGAAAACTAGTCAATAGCACATGTCAATATAAATGTCATAACATAACATATCATCATCTGCAAACATCATCATGCTCCATAATCAAATCAGTCAATCATATAGTGAACTAGATCACTTGGACATAAGTGTCCACAAGAATAAGTCACATCAGGTGCGCGCAAGAGAGGGATGTTACAATGGCTACAAACGGTAATTGGCTCAACAACAAATTCTTGTTTTAACTAAAAGAAATTAGGATTATTGTTTTATCAAAATGAGAACAATTCCGCGTTCTCAATATATTTGGGAGTTTATTATTTTTAGTTATCTAGCACCTTCTGATCGAGTGGAAAAAATGGCTCTGACAAATGTTGAGAAGATTTTGTTGAAGGAGAAAAAAAATAAAGACAATAAATCCCTCTGTCTTATTCAACAAGGCCTAACTGAAAGCATATTTCTAAAGGTATCAAGTGTAGTGTCTTCAAGGAAATCTTGGGACATTCTTTAAACTATCTATCAATATGTATCCAAGGTGAAGACTATTAAGGTTCACAATTTGAGAAGGGACTTTCAAAATATGAAGATGAAGGACAACGATTCAGTTGATAGTTTCATGACACTAGTAATGAATATTGTGAATCAGCTAAAGTAGTATGGTGAAGACCTCTTAGACAAGAAAGTAATTGAGAAAGTTCTCAACTCTTTTCCAAAGAAGTTTGAATCTGTAGTTGTATCCATAGAAGAATTTAAAGATATTAATCTTATGCATATTGATGAATTAACTAGTTCTTTGATTTCTCATGAATCCAGTATGTCTAGATATGATAATCCATTAGAGAATGCCTTCAAATCCTAGGTGCATGTTACTAGAGGAAGAGGCAGAGGAAGGTATACTAGCAAAGGTAGAGGAGGTTGATTTGTTGGTCAAAGAGACAACAAAAGTGATTCAGACTCTAAGGAGAAAGCTCAGCAGAATCCTCCTAGTTTAAGGGGGAGTATCAACATATCCTGACAACACAAAAATCAAAGGTATGATAAATCTAAGGTACAATTTTACTATTGTAAGAAATTTGGACATTATGCTAACAAGTTTTGGAAGAAGAAAACATATGTTGGGAAGCAGTCTCCTCACATGACACAGGATTCAGAGGATGATAAAAAAACCCATGTTTCTAACTTGTAATGTCACCTAAGAATGTTCAAATTATGTTTGGTTTTTGGATAGCAGATGTAGCAATCACATGACATGAAATAAAAACTTATTTTCCAGTTTAGATACCAATATTTAGTCCGGGGTAAAGTTGGGTAATGACTCTAAGGTAAGAGTTAATGGTAAAGGTGTGATTCCTATTTATACTAAGAATGATGAAAGAAGAAAAAAATATGATGATTATTATGTACCTGGCATGAAATGTAATATGCTAAGTGTTGGACATATGATAGAGAAAAATTACAGAGTGTCCTTTAATAACAATGGATGTACAATTTATGCTAAGTATCCAAGTAAGCAGTTGATTGCCAGAGTAGAGATGACAAAGAATAAAATGTTTCCAGTTTTTATGAGAAATGATCGGACTCACTCTTTGAATTCTTATAAAGATAAAGGTTTTGATGAGTCATGGTCATGGAATTTGAGATATGTCCATTTACATTTTGGAGGTCTAGATTTGTTGCAGAAGAAGAAAATGGTGAACGAGTTTCCCAATATTTAGCATCCAACAAGCTCGTGTGAGAGCTACATACTTGCAAAGAATCATAGGGATGAATTTATTTCTGGAGTTTCGTACAAGGATAAAGCTCCGTTGGAACTTTTTCACACAAACTTATGTGGACCAATGCAAAC
Source organism: Picea engelmannii (assembly GCA_009831015.1). Taxonomy (NCBI): domain Eukaryota; kingdom Viridiplantae; phylum Streptophyta; class Pinopsida; order Pinales; family Pinaceae; genus Picea; species Picea engelmannii. The sequence continues at coordinate 497,340 of ML782576.1, forward strand.
ATCTTGATTAATTGATAATGTCTATTTTATGATTTTTATTGATGATTTTGGTCGAAAAACTTGGGTTTATTTGTTGAAGCATAAGTCTCAATATTTTGATATATTTAAGAGGTAGATCAGGTTTCAAATTTTGCATTGATTGCATATGATCCTGTAAATTTTGATGATGTTGTTAAGAAAGAAGATTGGGTAGAAGCTATGAATGAGGAAATCGATGCCATAGAAAGGAATAATACTTTGGAACTTTTATATTTTTGTGAAGATAAAAATTGTATTGGTGTTAAATGGATTTACAAGACTAAGTTAAATGTTGAAGGTGAAGTTGAGAAGCACAAGGAAATGCTTGTAGCTCAGAGATTCAGTCAACAACCCAATATTGATTATAATGAAAATGTTGCACCTGTAGATAGGCTTGATAGAGTAAGAATGGTGTTAGCCATTGTTGCACATAATAAATGTTGTATATATCAAATGGATGTAAAATATGCATTTTTAAATGGTTTTATGGAAGAAGAGGTTTATGTGAAACAACCTCCAGGATACACGATTGATGGATAAGAAGGTAAGATCTATAGGTTAAAGAAAGCATTGTATGGATTGAAATAGGCATCGAGAGTATGGTACAACATAATTGATGAATACTTGAATAGTGAAGGATTCAAGAAGAGTCCTAGTGAGCCATATCTGTATACAAAGGTATTTCAAGAAGGTAAACTCTTGATTGTATGCTTGTATGTTGATGATTTGATTTTCACTGGAAATATTTCAGTATATGAGTTTAAGACAACCATGAAAACTGAGTTTGAAATGACTAATTTCGGAATGATGAAGTATTTTCTAGGCATTGAAGTAAATCAATTTGAAGATGGTATTTTTATTTGTCAAACTAATGCAAGGGACATATTGAAAAGGTTTGGGATGGTGAACTATAAATGAGTTGTAACACCAATTGCAACTAGAACAAAACTTTGTAAGAATGATGAGGGGTCATGTGTTGATCCAACTCCGTATAAAAGACTTGTTGTAAGTCTTATGTATCTCATAACAACAAGAACTGATATTATGTTTGTTGTAAGTCTGTTTTCTATATTTATGGAGACTCCCAAGAGTATCCATTAGCAACCAGGAAAAACAATCCTAAGATATGTTTATGGAACAACACATTATGGAATTTTGTACACATTAGATTCATAATTTAAGTTTATTGGATATAATGATAGTGATCTTCCAGGTAGTGTAGATGATAGTAAAAGCACATCAAGATATGTTTTCAGATTTGGATCAAGAGTTGTAGCTTGGGATTCAAAGAAGCATCCCACTATGACGTTATCATCTGTTTAGGCAGAATATGTTGCAACAACAGTAGTTGCATGTCATACTATATGGATGAGAAGGATTGTGATTGAGTTGTTGCATGAACAACAAGAACCAACGCATATTTTCTATGACAATAAATCAGTCATTGATCGGTCATGTAATCATGTTTTCCACAAGAAAACTAAGCATATTGATACAAAATATCATTTTATTTGAGAGCTGATAAACAATGAGGAAATTTCTGTAGAATTTTTCAAATTTGAAGATCAGTTTGTAGACATGTTTACAAAGCCCTTAGCAAAGAAATTATTTGAAATTCACAGAAAGAACATTGAGGTTTGTGAATTGTAATATTGCATAATTTTGTTTATGGGAGAAATGATTAAGGGGGAGAATGTAAGAGATTAATCATTTCACTGCCCAAAAGATGACTTATCTCAATCCTTCGAATTTTGAAGAGTTACCACCACCCATAAATTAATCGTCACCTCATTAACCACCTTATTTATTTAATGATAGAAATAATTATCACTGCAACACCATTTCATTTCTGGATGATCGAATTTCAAAAGGGGAAATGAACCATTAATGTTCTATAAAATACAAATTCGATTTACTTACACCGAAGGGGAAAACTAATTGAATAATTATATCGGTATATATACATTGATGTAATTATGATTTTAGTATGAACAAATATACAAAGAGAAAAATATATAGAGATTTTTTTGAGAGCGTTAACAAGGGATTTTATTCTTGTTCATTATTGTTTCTGAGTTTATAAACTCATGTTAATGTTCATATTTATTACAGAGTAATTTATTTTGTTGTAGCATGCATATTGTGTTTTTTTTTTGAAAAATTCAGTTAGATCCTTATGTTGTGCAGTGTTTTGTTGTAAAATCTTATTAAGTTCTTACCACATAAGTAGTGGCTGAATTTACTATTGGAGGGAATTTTGATGTTGTAACATGATTTTTTAGTCTCCTGTTATAATTCCCTTGTTTATTTTATAATTCTATTTTGTTGTAAAGCCATTTTACTCTTTGTTGAAACACATGTTCAAAACATTGTTGTATATTAGAGTATTGATCTTTGTGTATGATGTAGGAGTGGTTCACTTAAGTTTTTGCTCCAATAGTTCTTTATTATTTTCTGAAACACTTGTTGAAAGACATTGTTGAAACACATTTTTGTGGTTGTAGCTTACAGGTTGTAGCATTATACATGATTGACTATCCCAACGTTGAAGAGAATAAAATTTAACACTCTTGAGCCAACAATCCAATTAATAAATTTATGAGAAAAAACTCACAACAGCCCACAATTAAATACTCCATTACTAAAGCTACCAAATGACAAATCATATAAATGATGTGTGGCGCATAGTTTGCAACACAATGATTCAAACGAAGGATAATCCAATTCAATGAATCACAATTAAATACTCCATTACTAAAGCTAGCAAATGACATAGCATATAAATGATGTGTGGTGCATAGTTTGCAACCCAATGAGTTAAACAAAGGAGAAACCAGTTCAATGATTCAAACAAAGGAGAATCCAACAATGTAGTAATATGTGGTTATCTTTATAATCACACAATGGATTTAATAAGAAAATTAAAATAAGAATTTTAAAAATTATTACCACACAATAATTTAAACAACTACATAGTAAGTAATTATACTAACTACACAGTAAGTAACTCTACTAATTATATAATAGATAATATAAATCTTATTTAGAGATTTAGATGTGAAAATCAATATCAAATGGTTTTGTTTAACCTTATTTTCTAAGTATACTAATTATATAATAGACAATATAAAAACGACTACACATTGAGTAACTCTACTATTTATATAATAGATAATATAAATCTTATTTAGGAAATTTAGATGTGGAAATCAATAGCAAATGGTTTTGGTTAACCTTACTTTTTAAACAATTGCAAAAATATAATAAACACAAACATTTAATATTATTAAATCACAACTTAAGTTATTATAAAAAAAATCATATCATTTACGAATAAATTTATATGCTTTTGAGACAAAGTGATCATAATTAAATATAAATATGTTGCAAGGTGACAACTAATTTTTCGAGACTCCTACTATTATTCAATTAGTTGAACGAGATCAACTAAAAATATAATATGTATAGGTGCAACTCCTTGATGAGTTTGTGTAATTGTTTGATCATTTTGCGATGAATTTGTGTAGCTATTTTATAGATGTTATATATCTATGCATGCAGAAGGAAAATCACTTTAAGAAAATGGTTGTAAGCATGTGTTTGTCTGTTGTAATTCTCCCTTGAACAATAAGAATATCAATTATCATTGTCCCATGAATGTTTCCTTTCAAATAGTTTTACCATGTAAATTATTGTGTTCTTTGTGTGATTGACTTTTATTGCTTTCAAATATTATGCTTCTGCTACCCAACAAGTAGTATCAGAGTAGCTGAGTCGAGCCGAGAAGATCTGCATGAGTTTATAAGAGCCATTGGAAGATTTGTGTGCTAGAATATCTTGATCCCTCTGCTGCATGTTGGAAGAGGATGAATTCACTGCAGGCGGGTGATATTGTTTGGCCTATCGCTAGAGTCTTGTTGGAGGGGCGATAATTGGTCACAAACTTAAGACATTAAATTTTTTTGGTGATCATCGCTCCACATCTTACAGGTGGCGCGATACTAGATACCAGAATATTATTGCTACCCACGAGGACCGAGAGGAGAAATATTTTTTTTTATCATGGCTCCATATAAGAGGGTGGTGGTGCAATACCTATGGAAACTAGTGGTATGAGTTATTTGGATTTTATGATTGCACATGGGGTATGAAAGCGACCTTTTTTTATTATATAATGCACAATATATATGAAATATGTATTTTAAATAAATGATTGGAACTTTGTTTTATTATGCACTAGATATTTTATGGAGGATGACCTTTGTAAATAATGGTGTTGTTTAACTGTTCTACGAAATGGTTTTTTTTGTCGGAATCTCGCAACATAAATCTACATGAAATCACTACTTTTTGTTGTTTAAAATCCATTTCTGAATGCACAAATAGATATATCATGTTGAAAAAACCCTAGGTCACTTAGATGATATAGAAATAATCACTCAAACATGCAGATCTAGCAATTTCTCGTTGTTTTTTATGAAAATGTCCCGATAAAATGTCATTGGAGAAGAGTCATTTCATAGAACGTTCACACTACGAGGTGAAGCCATTTGTTTAGTAAAATGATTTTTACACTAAACATTTGTGGTTTGGTTTTAAACCTTTTAATTAATATTTTAAATTTTGGGGTTCAACCTTGAAACTTTACCATTGTTCCTCCATATTAAAAGCTTATTTTTATAAACTGTGGTTTGGGTGGTTTGTGCTAATGGAAAAATTACAGAGTTTGAAGATTGAGGTGGAGAAATTTAATGGAAAAAAAACTTTGAGCTATGGAAGCTCAAGATGCAGGATTTTATCAAACATCAAGGATTGCAAAAAGCGTTGGCATGCAAGACAAAGAAATGAACAATCATTAAAAAAAAGGATAGGGAAGATATGGATGCAAGATCCCTTAGTACCATTCATTTGTAACTAGTAGATGAAGTTTTGTTTAACATCGTTGGAGAGGAGTCAACAACATGCTTATGGAGTAGATTCGGAAGCCTTTACATGAAAAATTCCTTAAGAAACAAAATCTTCTTGAAGAGGTAGCTGAAAGAATTATCCAGGAGGATTTCATAGGTTGAGGAGGATTTGGAATTCTCAAAGAGGTCAAAGGGGCTCAATAAGAGCTCAAAATTTTTCTTTCCCAAATTCTCTTGAAAATGGTATCAATGCGTAGAGCTCATCGTCATATTTCCAATAGTATAAACGACAAGTCAAACAGACCTCGTATGGAAAAATTTTAAATAGTCAAAGTTTGAGTTAAAGGGAAAAAATTCAAAGTTCAACTTAAAGGATGACATCACAAGGGTGACACACATCACCACTATAAGGATAACACGTGGCACATGAAGGTACTGGTGACATGAAATATTGTACGCTAACTCAGAAGGTGATGAGGCATACCATATAACCAAGTGGTCCATTCATATGTTGACACGTGATAAGGATGAACCAATGAGAGACCACCACGTGGTGACTTCCCATTGGTCAATAATGGTTGGTATTTATCAAAATTATGGAGTCGATGAAGGTCAAACATGTGACCTCCATAAACCTTTACAAAGCCTCCCTAACCATCCCATCATTACATGAGTCTTAACCAAACTATGCATTTAATTTTGTTTTAATTTGTACTAAGTTTCATATGGGGGGGAAGGGGTCAAGGTATAATCCCCCAGCCCGCTTGGGAGGAGATAACAAAAATTTCACCATATTATATATGGTTATAACCACCAGTAAAAGAAAAAATGAATGTGCCAAGGATCGTGGGGAATAGAACCCCCAACCTCTACTATGTTTATCCAACATTTTAACAATTAGGAAAAACCATCTGGATGTTATAGGATCCCCTCTAAATTTAGCCTTAAGTTTTGAAATATCTGCATGGAGGTTTTTGAGCCCATGACATATATATTGGGCGTAGATCCTAATGTGCACAGATTTTGAATCTTCAATGGATCTTGAGGTGGAACAAGTTTCAATACATCACATGAATTTTTAGGTTTTATGGATGTCTTTATTTGTGTGCTAAGAAGAGGTTAAGTGTGGTTGTCTCATAAAGAATGCCATGAGGTATAATGGTAGCACCTAGGCAACTTTATACTCATTTTTCACAAGGATCATGAATTTGAGATCTCTTTTTTGATTTTAGGTCATTTGTAAAATTATTATCTCAATTTTCCATTAATGAACATTTAATGCATTGTTTTTCCGTATTGAAGAGGGTGTAAGTGAGCGAATTCAAAAATTGGTCGAATTTATAGTCAAATTTCTGGGAATTTCACAAGGATTTCAATGGTGAACTTATTTTATTGTTTTGAGTTATGGAATTAAAGAGAGTCCACTATAATGGCTCTATGCAAGAACACATTGCCATGTAACTTGGTATTTTGAGATGGTTAAAAGCAGTCTTATGGTTTGAAGAGGATAAAGAGATGAAGTGATATGATTATCGATATTGTATAATTTGGTTTATTTTGTTTTATATTTTTTCATATCACTATTCATCAAACTAATAATCATCTCATGAGTTTTTAGATAATTAACCCATCATTAGAATTCTGCAAACAACCTCGATACGATCAATAAAATATTTCAGATCAAGTTAGATAGTGCATGTAAATATTTAAAAGGAATAAGAGGTGTCTAATGATTTTTGAATCATGTGGTATCGGAACAAGTTTTGACCTATGTTGCAAATTGTTGATGTGATGAGATCCAATAGTTTAGTTGGTGAATATTTTGAAGACTCTTTTCAATAAGTCAAGATAAGTAAATTTCTCCTGAAGATGAGGCTCCAAAAGAACATTAATCGACGAATCTTGAAGGATAATTATGAGATAAAAATGGAGTTACAAGATCTTAAGGAAGAGAGGAAGAGGTTGAAAGATTGAATTTTTTTTCATGAGGAATTCCATAAGGGTATTTTTCATGAGTTAGAAATAAAGTTGCAAGTTAGGAATCAAGAATTGGCACCATCAATACCAATCCATGAATATTGGCAGGATTAGAATGATAAGTTTTTAATAAAAAAAGGGCTTCCTCTTTCAAAAGGCATGATCGAGAAATATAAATCATCGTATTACTCTTTTTTCCGTCAAGATGGAGTGTTTGACCTTACCTTCAAGTCCAATGAAAAGTAACATGTGTAAGGAATCTCCAGGGAAATATGTGTATACTATAGGAGTCTTGGGTTGTTATATTATTTGTAGTGAAAGTCTAGTCGAGGTGGATCGAATAATAGTTGAAGTCGAAGGAATCGATAGTAATACGAAGGTTGAGGTCGTATGATAAAAAAAGTTTAAGTAAAATATATTGATACCAAGTCGAAGCTCGAGGTGGTCAACTGGGTAAAGTCAACTCACAAGAGATCAACAGGTGAACACGAGGTGACCGACTGAAGACTGAATGAAGGTTGAGTGGTAGTCAATTGGTAATCCATCTTAGTATTCAATTGTAACAAAATCTCAAGATTTGCAATATTTATATCCAATTATATGTGTGGATCTGTAACCGTTTAGGGTGTCTTTTCTTTAGGTTTTTTCCTACTGTAAATCCTATAAAGAAGGTGTGTTGTATATTGTAAAAGTTGATCTTTAATATTTAGATGAATTGGTTTAGAGGTTAATCATCATGCATAGGTAAGATAAATGATCCATATGGATGTTTGTGGCCTACCACCTATTCCAAATGGCTCATTTTTGTAGTTTTCCATTTTGGCAGTTTTTTTCTAGTTTTTGGGTCCCCAATTTCCGGGGTCATTTTGAGGCCCTAAACAACTTTTTTAGGGATCACCATAGTTATACTATAGAAAAATTCAAATTCTAACTGAAAAATGTGTATTCCTTGGATAAACCTTTTCAATGTGCTATCGTGTGCCTAAAACAAAGATCGTATGAAAACGTTACGACCCCGAGAAGTTGATGTACTAACTTACCCCAATGGGGCCCTCATGACTTTTGGTGCTTCATCTCCTAGGGTTAGGTTTTTGGATTTCTAGGGTTTTGGAATTATCATTTTTTGTAAAAAGTCTTGGAGAGCCTCATTATAACCATCTTCTTGCGAATGAGCACAGTTTTCACATATGATCTCAGAGATAAGTCATCACCATTGTAGCAAGGTTTTTTTTCGTTGCATTTTATAGTTTCAACACATTTTCTTATTGAATAGAAACCGGTTTTACTGTATCTATGTTATTGCATCTTTGTTATTCTTGTGTTTTTGTGTTAATAATAATAATAATGTGTATTCATTTCATTATTCTCATAAAATCAGGATCAATGGTATCATAGCGGTCTCCTCCTTGTCGTTCTTAATGCACTTCCCCGATGAGGTCGGGATATAAAGAATTGGGTCTCGAGCTTGTTTCTCTTGAGGATAAAATCTCTCGCACGCCCAAGAGTCCTCTCATGGTGGGAGAAAACAAATACGATGGGATAGGAAATCCTTTCAAAATGTTGCTCGAGGAACCCCTCATGCAATAGAGGAATGAAATGATGGATAGTTTTGCACAAATCCTTTGGCAACTACCAATAGGTGACACATATTCCTCAAGCGGAGGCGTAGCCCCCTTCAAGGTACAAATCAAATTTGATATTCCCATAGTTGAAGGTCATATAGACGCAAATGCTCTAGAAAAATTGTTAAATCTGCTAGAAGGGTATTTTTCTGTCAATAATTTTCTGAACAAAGAAAAGATTATGTTTGCACTCCTCAAATTTGTTCCCCATGTCAAAGATTGGTGGGAGAAGTTTTGTGAGAAAAAGGAAATAGAGGAACCCTCATTATTTATAGTCAGGATCACCTAGGAGTCCTTTAGGGATGTTATCAAGGAACAATACTACCCTGTCAGAAGTTATGATGACCTATATACAAAATGCACCACACTACGACAGGAAAGAGATCAAGCAGTGGAAGAGTTCACAAATATCTTTCATACCTTGCACAGGAAGATCGGTATCAAATATTCTGAGTGACATCTGGTGCTCACGTATTGTAGTGGTATGCATATATAAATCCATGACGGAATGGATTTTTTGGTCATCTCGTCCTCGAGCATGGCCTATCGATATGATATCAAAATCAGGCAAACGATTAAACAAAAGACACAGAAATTTGGACTTGGGAATGTCTCAAATCAAAATAAAGTAAAGGAAAGCCCCAAACCGCGAAAAAAAGGACATATCAAAGAAGGATAGCCTCAGGACTGTAAATTCTTAATGACTAAAATCAACAAACTAAAATTCTGTCAAACACTTATCAACCTAGAGATAATTGTCTTCATAAACTTCATAAATGCAAAAACCCACATTTAGAAATTTCCATAAGCAGAAATACACATTGCTAAGAAAAAATATGCAGCGGAAAAACACAGTGGACAACAACCCAATAACACTAAAAAATTTAGGCAAATGCTAGGGAAAAACCCCAATATGGGGAAACCCAATGAGAGAGAGAGAGAGAGAGAGAGAGAGAGAGAGATCTTATTATTATGCTTCAGGAAAGTACAAAAAAACAACAAATCTACATTTCCAGCCAAGGAAAATACCTCACAGCACCAAATATGTCCCACAGAAATCTGCCTCGTTTTCTATGCCAAAACCATACCACTGTCCATCCTCTTCTACCTCATTTTTCATTCCCAAAGTCAGTTGTACGGACTATTCTGTACAGACCAAAAACAGTGAATAGAAAATAGAAATCCACCTCAAAATCTTTGCCCGAAATTTCTCGATTTTCATGCCAAATTAGTACAGACTGTACAGAATCATACATAATGTATGAACAGTACAAATCTGTATAGTACGGCCTCCCACAGAAGAAAAATATTTTGGAAAAACATTCACAGAATTTTTTTTCTTGGGAATCGTGCCCACTTTCCTAAAAAAATGTGACCTCTTTGTTGTTCACTTTCCTCTCTCAAGCATGGTCAGAAAATCTCTCTAACTCTCCTCCCTATGTGATGTCAACATCCTCCCGATGTATTCACAACATCTCTTGCACAGTACCCAATGCATTCTTTTATAATCTGAAAATGACTTTTTCCCCCCAAAAGTGTCTTTTCACCTTCCCAACCCTAGATCCAAAGGCCAAGATTAGATCTTGTCTTTTTCAAGATCAAGGGTCATGATCCATTCCCTCCAAACTGTCTCATTTAAAATTAAAGTGAATTTCACTTTATTACATAAGTGCTTTATGAAAATAAAGTCACTTTAAAAATAGGAGGTACACTTTAATAAAAAAGTCACTTTAAAAATAGAAGGTACACTTTAATAAAAAAGTCACTTTACTAAAAGAACCACTTAAAACAACTTTATAAAAACTATTACAAATTCAAGTGCTTGGTAGTGCAAATATTAAGGTAACATCTGCATACAAGAAAAAACATGCGGAGTACCTCCCGAGCTAAAAAATCTAACAAGGACAACCAGTCTAGGCTACAAGTAAGGAAGGACATCGGAAAGACAAAGAAAGATACTGGGAAGTGGTGTGACTTCCATAAGATCCCATGACATAACACTATTGATTGCCACTCAAAGAAATCGTTTGTAGTTGAGATGAAATACTTTGAATAAGATGCGGGTTGAGACTCTGAGTCAGAACCAAAAAGAGGGATATAGATCAATGACACGAAACCCAGTGCCACTGTTACTATCACCAATGTCCAACCCGGTGAACCAGACGAGCCAGAAGAAGGAGATCACCTCTTTCATTCTTAGATGTGGGAAAAAGGAACTCTGTTGCACTTTATCGTTGATAGTGGTAGACAAAATAACCTCATCTAAGAAGAGGTCTTCAAGTGGCTAGCCCTATTAACAACACCCCACTTGCAACCCTACACCATTAGATGGCTCCGCCAAGGAAGCGATCTTTGCGTGGGCCAACACTATTTCCTGTCGTACAACATCAAACACTTCAAAGATGAGGTATTGTGTGATTCTCCTCTCAAAGTTTGTAATGTTTTGGGATACCCAAAGTAGTCCCACCTAGTGTTATTTCATTGATCTCTACCAAGCAATGCAGGAAGGTCATCTCTCAGACTGGGAAGTTTGTCTTCTTCGTGATTCTCTCTCAGAGCAAGTGAAATATTGCAGCCACATCTAGGGACTTCGTGACGAACCTCTCCACAAAAAAAAATAAAGTGGACAACTCCGTGGTAGAATACAAAGATATATTCTCCTCACTTATCTGGGTAACTCTACACTGTCAGGTCAAGCATCCCATCGATATGATCCCCAATGCACTGCTTCCCAATGGGCCAGTCTACCAGGGCTCTCTGTTAGAGAATGAGGAGAGAAAGTGATAGATCCAATAAATTCTCGATAAGGGGAACATCCATCCTAGCTCATCACCTTGTGGGATCCCAATCGTGATGGTGAAGAAAAAATATGGGACCTGGCGACTCTGCATTGATTACCGAGGTCTAAATAAATTCATAGTCAGGAACAGGTACCTGATTCCCCAAATAGAATATATCTTTGATCATCTCAAGGGGGACAAATACAAAAGTAATATTGATCTGAAGTCTGGCTACCACCATGTCCCCATAGAACAGACATATCTATGGAAGACCACCTTCAAGTCAAAAGAAGGTCTTTTTGAATGGATGGTCATTCCCTTTGGTTTGAAAAATGCTCCAACAAATTTCATGAGGATGATGGAAAATATCTTGTGACCTTTCACCAATAATTTTGTAGTGGTGTATCTGGATGACATCCTCATCAACAACAAGAATTGGGAGGAACACTTGCAACATATTCAATAGGTTATGCACACCCCGTGGTAGCATAAGCTATATGGCAACTTGGAAAAATTCTCCTTCAGCATGGACAAGGTCTAGTACCTAGGTTACATCGGGGATCAAAATGGTTTTCATGTGGATCCAACCAAGATCTAATTCATCCGTGACTTGCCAACCCCAACAACACTCACTAAGCTTCAGAGCTTGTTAGGCCTTGCCAATTTCTATTGTAGGTTCATGTTGGGATTCTCCCATATTACATGGGCCCTCATCCAAGTAACCAGATGTGGTGGTAACGAAACTTTTTTGTGCGGCCAATCCCAACATCAAGAATTCGATAATTTAAAATAGTTCTTGTTCTCAAACTGAATACTTGCATTCTCATACCTACAACAACCGTTTGCGATTGAGACAGATGCTTCTGACAATGTTGTGGGTGTATGTCTCACTCAGCACGACCACCTCGTGGCCTATAATAGTGAGAAACTATCAAATGTTGTTCGTAATTACCCTACTTACAAAAAATAAATTTAATTCATTGTGCAAGCATGCCGACAGTGGAGACATTGCATTCTTGGGAAGGAGATAGTCATCCACACAAATCACAAGCCACTACATTTCATGTAGACACAAGGAAAATTGCAGAATGACTACCATAAGAAGTGGTCCACATACTTGCAACAGTTCCAACTAAACATCAAGTATGAAATAGGCATTACCAACCAAGTCATTGATTGCCTTAGTTGACCTCCAGTCGTGAAACTCACCATGGTGAAAGAATATTGCAACCATGATACCTTCAAATGTCTCAACCTCTATGAGATAGGCCCTCACTTCACCACCACATACCAAATGTTGGGAGCAAACCCAGTTTTTTCTATTTTCCATATTCATGATGGGATATTATGTCGACTGGGCCATCTGTATGTTGCATCAAGCGAGCGAGCGAAGTTGATTTAGGAATCCCGCTACATTTTAGTGGCATGACACTTCATGGTCGAAAATATAGTGGAAGTGTTGTAGAAACATTTATACTGGCTGAAACCTTGACATAATGTCAGTAAGTATATCAGGTCTTGAATTGCATGCACTATTTACAAACCGACCACTAAGAAACAGGGCATGTACACCCCCTTCCTACTCCTAACATGCCATGGGAATCCATCTCAATGGACTACATGTCAGGCCTTCCATCCACCAAGAGGGGAAATCACTATTTTTTTGTGGTTGTTGGTCTCTTTTCCAAGATGTTGAACTTGACCACCTGCAAGAAGAGAATCACATCAAAGGCCACTCCCAAGATTTTCTTTGAATGAGTATGGATACATTTTGGAATTCCACAAACCATATTCTCAGATAGGGATAGTCGGTTGGTGAGCACATTCTATTCGATCCTTTGTTCACTAGTGGACACCAAGCTCACCAAATACACATCCGTCCACCCCCACACAGATGGCCAAACTGAGATCGTCAATCGAGTGATTGTGGATATATTGTGCACATAAAATTCCAAGAACCCCCGCACATGGGATGATATTCTTCCCTATGTTCATCATAGCTACAAATGAGCCCTTCATAGCTTAACCAACCACAACCCCTTTAAGGTCAGGTTGGGATTCCAACCATTGAGTCCCATGGATGTTTTGCTACCTCTTTCACTCACCTCGACTGACTCATCTCTTGCTCCAATGAAGTTGATAAAGAATCTCAGTTCATTGAGCGGATCCATCACATCTGCCAACATGTTCATGATATTTTACAGAAGTCCAATGCCAAGTACAAGAAGCTCCATGATCAACAACGAGTGCCACATAAGTTTCAGGAGGGAGACAAAGTGTGGTTTCACTTGAATAAATAATGAATTACACCGTTATGTACCTTAAACCATGACCAAGTCTACGTGTGATAATTATTTTGAGATCAACATTCCCTCTATTCTTGGCCTGCACCCAATATTCAACATGCATTTCCTTCGACCATATTTCCCATCATTTTTGGACACCTCATAGATAAAAAAATAGTTGATACCCACAAAGCACAACCATGACTACATGAAATAGTACACACAAGTGAGGGGAACTCTCTAGCAAAGGATCTAGCTTTATCAAGTTGTCAAATTAGGGAAACTCATGCACCAAGGAAATTAGTGGCTCACCCAGGGCCAAATTCAGTAGAAAATTCCCCATATTATGGGGAACTCAATGCAATGGAGACCATTTATTCCTAAGGGGGGAGGATTGATCCAGATGGATGTCGGTGGCCTCCCACCTATTCCAACTGGCTTATTTTGGAAGTTTTCCAGTTTAGCATTTTTTTTCTAGTTTTTGGGTCGCCAACTTCCGTACGTTTTTAAGCCATAAACAATGTTTTTAGGGATCTCCAGAGTCAAACCATATATGAATTCAAATTCTGAAAACATGTGCATTCCTTGGATATATGTTTCCAATGGTCTATCATGTGCCTACAACAAAGATGTTATGCAAAAGTTATGGCCCCGGGAAGTTGATGTGATAACTTAGCCCAACGGGGCCCACTTGATTTTTGGGGCTTCATCTCCTAGGGTTAGGTTTTTGGATGTATAGGGTTTTTTCATTCCCATTTATTTTAAAAATTCATGGAGAACCTCATTGAAACCATCTTCTTGCGAATGAGTGTAGCCGTCACATCTCTTCTTAGAGATAAGATGCAACCATTTTAGCAAGCTTCTTTTTTGTTTCATTTTACACTTTCAAGACATTTTCTTATTGAATAGAAAACCATTTTTACTGTATCTATCTTATTTTTTATATGGTATTCTTGTGTTTCTATGTTAAGAATAATAATAATATGTATTCATTTGGTTCTGCTCATAAAATCTGGATCATTGAATTAGCTACAGGGTTGTTCTTGTGTAAGCAAGAGGGTATGATCTAGATTGGGTCTTAGGTGTGGACCAAGGTCAGACATGCCACCATTTATTTTGAAGGAATAAGAAAACAAGAGAACATAATGCTCAAGCAATGCTATTTTTTCTAGTTTGGGTTTCCAGGGTAAAATTTATGTTTACTGTGTGTTTTCTTTGTCATTTACTTTACGATTAGTTTTTTCTTCCTCTCTTCTCCTAGGTTTAGTGTGAAAATGTTCTTCATTTCCTGACATGTGGTATCATAGCACTATTTAGAAATCTTGGATTTTAGCTAAACCCAAGGTTCAATAAGAGTTGTAAGTCAAAAAAAATTATGTTAAAGAATGGTGACCAACTTAGGAATAGAGATTGAAAAATTCAATGGCCATAACTTTGAGCTTTGGAAGGTTAAAATAAAATATATCCTTGTAGATAGAGAACAATGGACAAGAATTTGTCTAGTTACCATTCTGATAGGTATGTCGACAGAAGAATGGGAGAAACTTGAGAGAAGAGCAAGGAGTACGATTTGAATTTGTCTTACAGATTTTGTATTGTTGATTGTCTTAGGTGAAAATTTTGTCAAGAAACTGTGGGACAAGTTGGAGAGCTTAGACCAATTGAAATCCATAGTAAATAAGTTGTTTCTTAGAAATAAATTGTATTTACTAAGGATGAGTGAGAGAAGTTCGTTGAATAATCATTTTAATGTGTTTAGTGCCACGATAAGACAATTATCTCCTATGTATATTAAAATCATCTAGGAGGAGAAATGTATTATCCTATTATGTTCTTTTTTAGACTCATGGGATATCTTAGTCATGGTTATAGGGAGTAATACAACCACATTAGTTCTAGGATACATGGTTGAATCTATACAATCATAATAAATGAGAAGAAAGAACATTGAAGGATTGACCAAAGATGCATTAGTAGTGAGAGCTCCACCGGTAGATAGAGATAAAGACAAATTCTCTGCTAGAAATCCCAATTCAAAGGGTAGATATAAATCCCTTATTCATTCAACAAGGAGATGTTGGAAATGTGGTAAAGTTGGGAGTTACAAAAAGGACTACAAGTCGTAGGCATTGGAAGTCAGTAGAGGATCTGACGAGAACCAATCAACTTAGAGAAAGATGACTCGAGATAAAGGAGGTGATGTGTACATGGTGTCAACCAATGCACACTTAAATCAAGATGTTTTGTTGATCGATTGAGGAGAATCATATCATATGACACCACATAGAGAATGGTACTTTGAATATGAATGATATGAAGGAAGAGATGTGTTATTGGGGGATGACTCTACAACCAAAATTATCAGATGAGGAAGAGTTCGAATGATACTACAAGATGGGAGGAGTAGAACCCTTCGAGGTGTACTACACATTCTGTATTTGGTAAGAAACTTGATATCTATTAGCAATATGATTGATACAAGGGTGAACACTCTATTTCAGAAGGATATATGCAAGATGGTCAAAGGTGCGATGGTATTTATGAAAGGATTTCTGATTGGAACCCTCTTGGGCTTAGTTGATTCAAACCAACTTGACAAGACATCCTGAAGTCGATGTCTTCTACAACTTGTGTAATCGTAAAGTCAATGTCTTCTACAACTTGTGTCCTCCTCGTAGGTTGAGCTCCATTATAGATTGAAAGCATGGCCATCGATTGTTCAGATACATTGAAATGAGGATAAAACTTATCATAGAAGAGACACACATTACAAGCCAACCATAGTCCCCAACGAACTACAATTGAAAGTAAACATATTCGTTTCACGGATGAATCTGTGGATAAGCTATGAAAACTATCACTCACTAATTTTTTGTCCTAAAGATGCCCCGGTCACAATTGGTGCTCAACCTCAAGCCAAACTGGGCGGGTATACTTACATGAAAAAAATACATCAGAATTGGAATTCTATGCAGAGTTTCACAAAATACATAATCCCAATCCATGTTTAAGGGGTAATATTGTGACAATGATCACTTATCGTCGGTTAACACCTCCCCTTACGCTATCCTTTGACCATCTTAACCCAACATCTATGACTTAATCAAGCGTGAGACGGTCCTTGTTCATTTCAAGACTTCGACGCTACGGGAATGTGGGATATTAAAACTCTCTAGTTGTTCAACTCCCTCAAAGTTCTTATGCCATTCTTCCACTGCTTGAGGTGAGAAAAGTCTCGAAAGAATATTAGATCGACAGTTTGCATGAATTCACAACTTCAGCCTTCTACACTTTCGGGGGTAGAGATGTTGGATATTTCGAGAGGCCATAACCTCACAGATCACATTGTATGTTGATGTCACCTATGGTGATGTGGACCCTTGGTATGTGTGCCACTTGTCACCCATAAATGGAAAGATTGAGGTCGAAAAGGTATTGAATTCATGTGAACGTGTCCCCACATGACACCCCTACCACATGACATAAGACATGTCATCAACCAAGTGGAAAATACACATTTGTCTGTCTCAAATCTCACAAGCTACGTGATTTTACAAATTGTATCTTTTCACTTCATGGCTTTGACGCTTCATAACTTCGACGTTTCATGGCTTGTCCTAGTCTCGAGTAATCACCGTGAAAACTTGTAGACTTTTTTCATCGTATGCAAGTGATACGATAAGTTTTGCCAATGAAGCCTCTCTGATTTGAGAACCATATTGAGTTTTAATCTTTTCCAGGCATTCTCCCATAATAATGCTACTAATATTGATCATACAATGATCAGACTGTGCAGGAAAACAAACAGAAATGAGAATATGTTGCCCTCTTGAAATGTAATTAGCCTTGTAAAAGTAGTGCTCCGTAAGGGGGAGCATATGATGGTCTTCAAATGTGATCATAATATCACCTCGCATATTACAAACGTGAAACCTTCGAGTTGTGGAATAGCACAAGAAGCGATCCAATTTATCTAGATATTAAGGCACTACCTTTTCTTTAAGGCACTACCTTTGCTTTAATATTTGTTTTTAGTATTTCAGGGTCGTCACAAGATACATCAATTAGTTTCATTCTATGTCCAAGTTGTTTCACACATATTGTATCATTGCCAAAGAGTGTAGCTAAGTCGATCCAAATTTCATGTTGGAGATTGATGGTATCTCCCTCGGACACTTCTCCATCCTGTTTGGAAAAGGTTTGGAACAAAATGTTTCTTATAGCATCTGGGAATCTTCCACCGAAAGAGATAATTACGTGATTTCTACTTCCTATTATGAGGGAGACGTGTAATTCATTTTTCCATTTTCCATCAACTTTTGTTTGTCACATGACATTGTAAGGTTATGGTCATCAAATTATGATGAAGGGTTTTTGTTTGTCACATTATGGTGTTGGAATAGGTTTGTCACAATCCCATAGTGGGTTATGTTCGTCGCATTGTGACACCGAGAATGGTCTATGTCTCTCACATTAGGATATTGGGTTGAGTAAAGAAGTAATACATTAATAAAAAAAAACAAAAAAGTAGTAATATGTTCCTTAATGTATTTAGTAAAACATTATTAATATCAATACATTAATAAATACTTGATTAAAATATTAATACCTTAATAAATACATTAATGAATAAGTAATACTTTAATAATAAATTATTAAAGTATTCATGCATTAATACATTTATTGAAAATGACCATGGTTGATCATGATCATGGTTTTTTATGATCATGATTATGAATAACATAAATACATTAATACTTATTCTAATGTATTAATTTAATTAATTAATACATTATTACATTTTTAATAAATACATTACTAAAGTCTTAAAAATTTAAAACATTAATAAAATATTAATGCACTTATAAAATAATACATTAATAATTCATTAATAAAATAGTAATACAATATTAAAGTATTAGTACATTATTACATTAATGTAATGTATAAATTAAGATATTAAATTATATGAACTTATAATGTAAGGTATTAATTAATTAATTGATAAATCTAATGTATTCATTGATTAATTAACACATTTATATAATTTTAACAAATAAATTATTAAAGTATTAATACACTAATAATACATTATTAAAGTAGTAATACACTCAACTTAATGAGGTTAATAATACATTATTAAAATATTCATACATTTCAAATAAATTATTACATTTATGTATTGTAAAAAGCAATGTATTAATACATTAATGTTTAATGTATCACATTAAATTATTAATACATTATTAAATAACTAATAAATTAATAAATAAATTATTCAAGTAATGATAAATTAATGATGCATTATTACAATATTAATACATTAATATATTAATTGATTATGACAATGGTTAACTTTGGTAGACCTCGGTCGACTCTCGGAAGGAAAGGTTCACTATGGTTGATGATGGTTTTCCTTCATCATGGTTGAAAAAAGTAAACCATGATCAACCATTGTCAAATTATCATTATCAAATTATAGGTTATAAGTTACATTATAGGTTATGGTCATCAAATTATGACAAAGGTTTTTTTTTTTTTCACATTATGGTGTTGGAATAGGTTTGTCACAATCCGAAAGTGGGTTATGTTTATCACATTGTGATTTCGAAAAATGTTTCTCTCATTCCATTGTTGGTTTATGCATATCTAATTACCACATTAGGTTGAGTACATCACATTGTGACATGGATTATATTCATCCCATTGTGATGTTTGGAAATGTCTATGACAATGCGACGACATGATATGTCTATCAAATTTCAATGTGATGATCTATTTGTCACATTGCTACAACAAGGCTATGTTGGACACATTGCAACAGTCATTTAAGTTCGTCACATTGCAATTAAAGGGTTATGGTTGTCACATTTCCACCTTAGTAAATGTTCAACACATTGTAACGATAGCGATATGTTCATAACATTGGGTTATCTTTGTCACATTGGGTTATGTTTGTCGCATTACGATGATAGAGATATGTTTGTAACATTGCAACGTTACTATGTTTGTCTAAATGTGAAGCTACTATGATTGTCACATTGTGACAATATGGTTATGTTCATCACATTGCAGCAAAAGAGCTATGCTCATCACAAATGAGATGGCAATGTTCATCACATTGCGATGACAAAGATATATTAATCACAATAATAAATGTTCATTAGATTGCGACGGCGGGGCTATATTTTTCACATTGTGATGATAAGGCTATGTTCGTAACATTATGACGTTACTATGTTTGTCAAAATCTAATGTTACTATGATTGTCACATTGTGAAAATATGGCCATGTTTGTCATATTGCGATGATGGGCCTATGTTCACCATAAATGAGGAGGCACTGTTCATCACATTGCGATGATGAGGTTGTATTTGTCATATTGTAACAATAATAAACATTGGTTTCATTGCGATGAAATATCTACGTTTGTCACATTGTGACAATAGGGATATGTTTGTAACATTATGACATTACCGTGTTTTTCAAAAACAAGGAGGAAATGTTCATCAAAATGTTATGACAAGGATATATTCATCACATTGTGACAATAATAAATGTTTGTCACATTGCAATGATGGGGATATGTTTGTCACATTGCATTGAAAGGGATATGTTCGTAATATTGTGATGTTACCATGTTTGTCAAAATTTGATGTTACTATGATCGTCACACTATGAAAATAAATCTTTGTTCATCTCATTACGATGGTGGGACTATGTTCATCACAAATGAGGAGGCAATGCTTATCACATTGTGATGATGAGGCTATATTTGTCACATTGTGACAATGATAAATCTTAGTCACATTGAGAAACTATGGCTATGTTCATCACATTACGGCAATAAGGTTATGTTGATCACATTGCAATGATAGGGTTTCTTCGTCACATTACACCATTATTATGTTCCTCATGATGTAATGCCTAATTTTATTTTTTGGATTGCAACATTGGGTTATGTTTTTCACACGACAAGGTTGCTTTATGTTCAACACATTACGAGAAGAAATATTTTTCCATGTTTTAAGAAAAATCTAACAAAGTATTTCCTTTGTCACAGAGATCTGAACTTTGAAATTATATGGTGTATTACATAAAAGGAAATTTAGAATCATACTTTTTCTAAGGACATTGAAAGTAAATCATATTGAAATTGGATAATGATTTATTATTGTTATCAAAAAATTTAAGTAGACCATTCATTCATAATAATGCATATAGATTGCACCATGATACAAACTATGACCATTATACATCCATATATAATTTTTATATATTTTTCATTGATTTAATTTTTCATTGGTGGGAGAATTAACAAAGCAAGTCTCTCACCCATAGAAAATTTTCATTAAAA
>ML782576.1:518330-595313 GCA_009831015.1 Picea engelmannii
ATTATGTACTTAAAAGAATAAATTCTACATAAGGGCTAAACCATATTCTCAAATCATTAAAATGAAAAAAACTTATAATTGTAATCCTAATAACCATTAATACATGATTGTTGACATGGTTAATTATACTATTAATTACTAATTATTGTACAAAGAATATGTATGTATAATATACATACATATCAATACATACCCTTAAAGTACCTCTTGTATAATAATAATAATAATAATAATAATAATAATAATAATAATAATAATAATAATAATATTATTATTATTATTATTATTATTATTATTATTATTATTATTAAGTAATGATTATTAAAGTATTATGTATAATAACAATAAAGTGTAAATAATATTTTTTATGATTATAATTATGACTAATAACAACCAATTAATAAAGTATTGTTTATACTTTATTATTAATAGTTAACTCATATTGATAATTAATATCTTTGTATATGAATCATAACTATATTAATTAATTTTAACAACCCTAACCATAATAATCCTAACACAAACCAATATTATTAATATCTCTAACCCTAATAAAACTATATATATTTCATTAAGAACTATATACGGTAAAATAATTAAACCATATTCTCAAACCATTAAAATAACAAAACTTATAACCTAACCCTAACAACCATTAATACATGATTTTTGACAAGGTTAATTATTAATATTAATTACTAATTATAGTACAAAGGGTATGTAGGTATCTATAATATACATACATATTAATACATCTCATTAAAGTACCCCTTGTATAATATAGGTAATTATTTATTATAATGACAATAATAATATTAACTAATAGTTATTAATGTATTATGTATAATAACAATAAAATATTAATAATATCAAGAACAACACAACTCACCACACTTAAAATGTGAGTGAAGAGCCTTAAAATCACCTTGATTATTTGTTATCAACCCTGTATTTTCTCTACCAATGATGGAGTGAGAATCCTAAATAAAGAGAATGAACCCCAAATTGCATATATGATTCTTCCCTTGGTAGGCAATGTTAAATAATCTAGTGTTAACTAATCTGACGGTTCAACTATCCTAACTTCCGCATAACTGTAATTGTTCGCAACTGCCTCACAACTATCCCCCTATACATAATGTATCTGCATCCTCTTTTATCAATAAGATTGATCTATGTTTTGTGTTCTGTTAATTGTGGAGTTTATATTTGGCCTATGTACAGTGGTATCAAAGCCATGGATTTTTTAACCACTTTTTTTTAAAACTCCATGTTATTTTGAGTGGCTGCATGCATTTTTGGTCTGTGCATGAGAGGGTGTGAAACATTGGCAAAGCAGCTCCAAATTTGAGAAGAGTTGGCTGGTGTAGTTGTTGCGAAGGGACAACAAGTGCCCGAAGGCCCTCCAACATCGAGTCAATAGACTTGTGTACGGGAGCCATTGTGAGCAGTCTACAGAGCAGCCAAGATCAAAGGTGTTGTGGAATTTCAATTTCTTTTTCTTGTGCAAGTGGAATTTCATTTACAGAGATTAGTTTACAATGCATTCATTAGTATCAATTGTGGCAGTAGTGCTCTCCGAACAAGAAAATTACCAAGAATGGTTTCGAAAAATAAAAAAATACTCTTATTTTTAATTATTTATGGGAGGAAATTTGTGAAGGAAAGGATGAAAATGACCCAGAGAAACCTACAGATGCCAAACAAATTGCAATTTGGAAGAGTAAAGATAAAAAGGCACATGATTTAATTTCTTCTTCAGTCATTGAAGAGGTAACCAAACATATTCTTTCCAGCACCACAACATTTAAAGAATTAGAGAAATTAAAATATCTTTATGACTCCCATTCAGAGATGGAAATTATACAATTGTTGATGAAGTTGTTTAATCTGGAACTGAAAGGTAATAATCCTGTGAAGTTAGCTTCCGAAATTAAATCTCTTTTTCATGATATTGAATCAACTGGTGTCAAAGTTGATTTACAACTCAAAACATTTATTAAAGCCTTATATCCTACCTATTCACACTACTTAGAGTCTCTTCAAGCTAGTGGACAGATGAAATCCATGACTTTTGATAAACTTGTAGACAAAATTGTTGAAAGAGAGAAAGATTTTGGGAAGAAGGAATGTTGTTCCACTTCCACAGTTGAGACTTTGTGTCTTTCATAGAAAGAGAAGAAACCTAGAGGAGAGTCTGCTAGATTTTATAATAATAACAGAGGTCATGGTAGGAGACCATTTAGAGGCAGGGGGCATCATTATCATCAAGGAGACAGACAACAAGATGATAGACAACAAAACCATTTTCAGAATGATAAACAATCTCTTAAGTGATATAGGTGTAGTAAACTAGGGCATACCTCTTCTGATTGTCACACTCCTTAGGATAGTATTAGTGAGAAGAAAGAGAAACAACCTCGAGATAAAGGAAAACCACCTGAATCTGCCAACTATATTGTTGCACATTGTAATCTTAGTATAAATGAGGTTTTTAGCACTTATTTTGCTTCTTGGGAAGACACTTGGATTTTAGATACTCGAGCCACTTGCCATATGACCTTCAGAAGAGATTTTTTTGAGACATTCAGTAATCACATTGATGGAATAGTTTATTTTGATGATAAGTCCTAGTTAAAGCCTTCAGGGATTAGATCTATTCGACTTCGCCTACGAGGAGTTGTTGATTATATTTTGCATGATGTTGTTTATATTCTTCAATTAAAAAGAAATATGATGTCTCTCATACATATCGGGCAACAAGAACATTCTATACATATGTTTGATGGTATAATTGAAATAAGAAAATCATCTGATCGGGTGATTGTTATGACTGGTGTTGAAGAAGACAAACTTTTAAAACTTAAAGGGACAGACTCTTTTCAATCTAATTCGTCTCTTTTGGCTCAGCATAGTGATACTTTTTCTTCCAGCTTATTGTGGCATGCTCGTTTTGGTCATATTAATTATTATAGTATCTAGATTATGAAACAACAAGGTATTCAAGGGCTTCCTACTATTCCAAGAAAGCTTTCTCCATGTAATGCTTGTATTTTAGGCAAACATTGTAAACAACATTTTTTATGGATCTACTTCCTGAGCTTCCAGGAAGTTAGGTCTCATACATTCTGATTTATGTGGTCCCATGCTTGTTCAATCTGCAAATGGTAATAAATATATGTTGACTTTTATTGATGACTACATCAGGATGTGTTGGGTTTATCTGTTGAAAGAGAAATCTCAGGTTTTTGTAACTTTTAAGAATTTTCATTTTTGGATTACAAATGAAACTCAACTTAATATTGACACTCTACAATCAGATAATGGTGGTGAATACACTAATGAATTTGAAAACTACTTACAAATAATGGTATTAAACATTAGACCACTGTCCCTTATACTCCACAATAGAATGATGTAGCAGAGCACATGAACATAACTTTGCTTAATATGGTAAGGTCAATGATGTTTTTTAAGAATGTCAGGTTGATGTTTTGGAGAGAAGAAATACTTTGTGTCATTTATATTCACAATCTTTTTCCTTCTACTGCCATCAATAATAAGTCCCCTTATGAATTATGGTATAATCGTCTTCCTGTTGTTCAACATTTTAGAGTTTTTGGTTCTCCATGTTATTCTTTAATTCCTAAACAACAACAAGACAAATTGGGTGAAATAAGTTGCAAATGTCTTTTCTTGGGGTATTCTAATACCTCCAGAGCTTATCTATTGTATGATGAGGAAAACAAGAAATTTGTTGTTTCAAGAGATGTTGTTTTTCTCAAATTTGCTAAAGATGCTTCTACTATTGATAGACAACTCAATCATTTGGATAGATTCTCTTCCAAGAAGTTTTATTATGAATGAGATAATGATCTCCAACATCCTGAAGTGGGGATTCATATTCTAGACCAGTATGTGGATTTTCCTTCAACAACACCAGAGAATGAGACCACATCAAAGAATGAAGAAAAAATAGTTGATAGCAATGTTTTTTATGATAATACAGTTTTTGTAGAAGAATAATTGGTTGATAATAATGTTCCTACTGAGGAAAAATTGGAGGATAATAATGGTCCTGAAGAACCTATTTCAAAGACTCTTGAAACTGAGAAAACATTGCAGCAATCAATACACAGATCAACATGTACCAAGACAATGTTAAAAAGGTATGGTGAATTTGAGTTAAACTTTTTTGTTGTTAATGAACCTACTACTTTTGAATAAGCCACTAGTTGTAATGAATGGAAATACTCAATGCAAAAAGAGTATGATGCTCTTATTAAAAATGGAACTTGGAGGTTAGTTGATCCTCCTATTGGCATCAAACCAATTGGTAGTAAGTGGGTTTATAAAACTAAATATAAAGATGATGGTTCTCTTGATAAGAACAAATAAAGACTTGTAGCAAAGGGGTATGCACACAAAAAAGGTATTGATTATACAGAAACATTTGCTCCTACAACGAAATGGGGCACTATTAGAACTTTATTTTCTCTTGCAGCTCAAAGAGGATGGAAAATACATCAGATGGATGTAAACACTGCCTTCTTAAATGGAGATTTAAAAGAAGATGTCTATATGTTGTAGCCAGAGGGTTTTTCTATTAAAGGAAAAGAGCATAAAGTATGAAAATTGATAAAATCATTGTATGGTTTAAAGCAAGCACCTCGTTCTTTGTATGGAAATTTAAGTGAACATCTTCTCAATTTGAATTATAAGCATTCCAATCTAGATTATGCAACTTTATTTGTTAAGAAAGTTGCAAGATTGGTTGTATATCTATTTGTCTATGTAGATGGTTTTCTTATCATGGGAAATAATGATGGTTATATATAATCTATTAAAAAGGAGTTACAAAAAGTTTTTGATATGAAAAATTTGGGTTTACTACATCATTATCTAGGGATTGAAGTAGATAAAAAACCGAAGAACATTTTTATTTCTCAGAAGAAATATATTGGAGAACTATTGAGAAAATTTGAGATGAAGGATTGTAATCCTGTTTCTACTCCAATGGATCAGAATTTAAAGATTACTTCAAATGAAGGTAGTGCATTTGAAGATCTTACTACTACTTGTTGGAAGTTTAATTTATCTTACTACTACTCGTCTTGACATAACTTTTGTTGTAGGAATACTTTCCAGGTTTATGGATCAACCCTGTGAAGGTCATTGGACAACAAAAAAATGAGTGCTCAAATATTTAAAAGTCACTCAATCATATGGCATCAAATATTCTAAATTTCAGACTTCCATCTCATTGGTTATTCAGATTCTGACTTTGACGGAGATAAAGAGCATTGGAGATCATGAAAGAAATCAATTCCGGTTGATTCTACAACTGAAGATGAATACATTGCAACAACTCAAGCTACAAAAGAAATAATTTGGATTCGAAAAATTCTTGAATACTTGCAAGAGAAACAAATGACTTCGACACCTCTCTTTGTTGAAAATACTTCTGCAATACAATTGGCCAAAAATCCTAAATTCCATGATCGAACCAAACATATCAACACCAAATATAATTTGATTCGACATCATGTTAAGGCCAAAACCATTCATATCAATCATTGTTCCACTTCAGAGAAAATTGCAAACATCTTTACTAGAGCTTTGGGTTGAGAGAAATTTGAAATATTTAGAATGATGCTTGGGATGAAAAATGTCCCTTCGGATTAAGGGGGGAATGTTAACTAATTTAGTGTTAACTAATATGGCACTTCAACTATCCTAATTTCCATATAACTGTAACTGTTCACACCTGCCTCACAACTCTCACAACTGTCCGCCTATACCGATCCAGGGGATCAAATTTTTCTCAAACTTTAAAGTGGTCAGAATCGCTTGAAATCAAACGGGATCATAGGCCTCATCGTCACGAACCCAACTCAACCTGTTTGGGTTCAAACGAACACCGGATGAGAGAGATATCATGTTCTGTTCAAAACGACAAACAGGTACAAAAAATGCACTTACTGGACAGTCCGTATGGATGCTAACGTGGCAGATCGTACGACATGTGGCAGAGCCATATGCCTCATGGTAGGGCCGTATGATACGTGGCAGGTGTTGGTTGGTAGGATTATGGATGAGTTGTCATATGACACATGTCATTGATGGCGAATGAAATTCAGACACGTGGCCCACTCAGTGGCCGCCACGTGTCACCTTGGCGTTGGCTTAAAATTTATGCTATTGGCAGGATTCGACCCCGCGACCTCCACGCAAGGGTAAAGCCTTGGGAAGGGCCGCCCAACCGGGATGCCACCACATGTTTCTTATTATATATATGGCAATAAATTTATTTAAATTGAAATGTGTTGCGGGTTAGGGCACGGTCCGGGCTGGGGCTTAGCCCTGGCCCCTGGTCTTATGTATATACAATAGAACCTCTGACACGCACCTCTAACCATTGCCATTTGGTTTTCAAAAAGTGGCCCTTTTTATATATACGCGCGGTCATATGGTGGCCCATTTTCCCTTAGCCTTGGCGGTTAGGGGCGAAGGCGTGTAACCGTCCTATAGTTCGCACCAATTGTGTGGTTGCGCCCGGTGCTGGGTTTTTACACATATATGCGTGTGGGGGCTAGGTTGAGGAGGCAAGGGTGCATTTTGGCGATCCAGAGACAACAAGTTTGAAGGGGAACTTCCATGAAGCCTATCTTCTTCAATTTTTGGCCAAACGAGGTGCCAAAAAAGCCCAGCTAGGGGTTTTTGGACATTCTAAAGCCATTGGATCCATATATTTGGCATTTTGATCATTGTAAAAAACATATTTTATCACTTTGAGAAAATAATACAAAAGATCCATTGGAAGCTGGACCAGGAGATGTAGCCCAAGAGAGGGGTGAACTCCTTTATCATTTGTTGTGTTATGTGTTTTATGTTCACTATTATTTGTTGTTTTTTATATGCATATTGAATGTGTAATTTCTATAAAAAGTTGTGTTTGCAAAATTGATCCATTAACATTTGAACACATGAATTAAAACTTGCAAATATTTTCAAGAATACAAGTCTTCATCATTTTTAGATCATATACATAATGTATCCGCATATGTTTTTATCAATAAGATTGATCTTGTGTTTTGTTAATTGTGGAGTTTATATTTGGCCTATGTAGCGACATCAAAATATCCCTAGGCCAAATTCCTATTGGTATCCACTACTCCTACAACTTGTGTCCTCCCCACACGTTGAGCTCCCTTATAGCTTAAAGGCCATCGATGGTTGTGAGACTTTGAAAGGAGGATAAAACTTATCATAGAAGAGACCCACATTAGGAGCCAACCATAGTCCTTAGGCCACTATAATTGTAAGTAAACATAATGGTTTCAAGGATGAATATGTGGACAAGCTATGAAAAATATCACTAACTAAGTATTTTTCCCAAAGATGACCCCCTTCCAATTGGTGCTCAAGATTAAGTCCATGTTTACCACTGCGTTGCAACTTGTCCCAAGTCAATACCCAACCTTTAATTACAATCCAAAAAAACAATATGTTTTTTTTGGAAATCTCATCTCTCTATCTTTGAAAGCTTCTTATACCATCATAGATGTTAAAAATTTCTCATAGATGGCATGGCTTGATAGATGATCTTGGTTGTATAGTATCCCCATAACTTATAAACCAATTGGTCATCAACCTACACTAAACAAACTTGGGTCCACTTCAATTTAGAAATTTTGAGTGATCCCAATCAACTTCAAGGTTCAATGTCATCAATGAAAATCAACCTTGTCCCCAAACTACAACCCACAATTGCATCCTTGTCAACCTAGATATCAGCACTAGTAGCAACCTTCTATGCCAAGAATTGAAAAAGAATCAGAAACACAAGAGTAAGTTCCCCCACTAATTAAAAATATTATGTACTAAGTCAATCTCAGTACTCTCTATTTGCCTTACAATTTTGTAGTGAGTCCCCAACAAATTCTATCAAATAAAGGAAAATGAGCATTTTGGAAGCTACACACCCACAATTTCTTTGGCTAACGTCTCACTATCCTCCCAAAAAAGTCCATAATCTCGTGGTTATGGAAAACACTATTGTGTAATTAGGTAATGCAATGGTTGGTGAAAGTATAATTCTATATTGTTTAATTTTATATGGTTGGTTTCTTTGAATTTGATGGAATTGACATGTAGCATTTGAAAATAATATTACAAAAGAAACATGTCAATGCCTCCCATAAATAAAACATTTCAATGTTCAACATAAGCAAAATAATTATAAATCAACTTTATATGTAGATATATAAAGTAATTGAAAATAAAAAAATTCTTATTTCATCAATAAGTGATTTCTACTTTCTAGCATGAGATAGAAGTATAATTCTTTTTTTAATATGGAGTTGGCAACATTTGAAAAATACAAATAACAAAAAAATTATTATAGAGTGGGTTATACTTTGATGCTAAAGTGATTCTATGTGAACAAAAAAAATATTGTTTGAAGAAAAAAACTTGTTTGAATTTGTATCTACAACGAAAACCATCCCATTAGCCTCTTTGGCTACCCAAGAGTTTTCAACAAAATTTATACACCAATTACATGACAAAAAGAAAACCATTAATATCTCAAACGCTTAACAACACATATTATATGTCTATATAGATTTCTTCCTTATGGGAGATCCTCTCACCATTAGAGAACTCTTCTTGTATCATATGGTTTTCAACAGAATAGAGGGATTCCTTTGAAAAGGAGTCAATAGTGATGTTAAGTTCCCTCTAGACATACTTATAGATGATGCAATTAAAAACAATGGAAATAGATTTTAAGTTATGTCCAAGAGATAACAAAACATAATTTTTTAAAGGATGAATCCCCTCATGTAGTACACACCTATAAGTACAAGGAAAAAAAAAAGATTATTTTTTTGGTCCCTTGATCTTTAAGAGCTTCTTATACCATTGTATATCTTCAAAATAACCTACCAACAACATGGCTTGATATCCAAGATTGGCTATGTAGTGTTCCCCTGACTTGTTATCAGTTGAAACAACTTCACCATTGATGCCAATGAGCTTAAAGATTCAATGTCGCCTCTGAAAAGCAACCTTGTCCCCAAACTATCATGCTAGAAGAGTCTCCAATTTGTTTTAAAGTACATCATCCAATTTCCTAAAGAAATAAAACCATTCCATCTCGAAGAAAGATACTATCACTACACCCCACAATTTCCTCCCTACTCACCTAGATATGAGCACTCGTAGCCACCTTCCATGCCAATAATTGACCAAGAATCATAAACACAAGAGTAAGTTCCTGACAATGATTGGAAACATTATGTATTGGTTTCTACTGCATTTTGATCCAATCCAAAATGGTGTCAGGAAAACGATATGTATCAATTAGATTATGTCTCCATAGGCTATCTTGGGTCAAGAATACCCATAATGAATTTGCATCTAGATCCCTACCAATGACTGAAAGGTATTCTAGACCCCAACCTCTCTATACCTTTAGTATGGGCAATCTTTCATGTTTACCAATTGTGATCTTAGATAATTTGTATTGTCCTTCAACGGATAATTGAAACACAATTTCCTCATAGAGGATACCTTTCACGATAAGTGTTGTAACATACCCAACCACCCAACACGCTAGGAAATTCCATAGAGGAACATGTTACTTCTTTGATACAATTTTTTTTAACACCCCCAACCACCCAGGTTGGGTGATGCTATCTCATAGAAATAACAATTATCATCTGCCTATAAATATAACCATAGAAAAACAACATATTGTGCTAATACATATATTTATGTGGATATAACAGTAAACTCATACATGCAGTAATCCAGACAAAACCATATATGTAACAACATATATAAAAACATAGCATGTGAATGAACATGGGAAATGGATACTTTTCCTTTAATTGAGATCCACCAATTGTGTGATGACCTTCCATGAACCTTCGAGCCTTATACCACGTTTCTCATCATGCTCACCAGTGGGTGACCCCCGAGCTGGAACTAAGATCCACCCATGGCAAGGAAATCCTAGACTAGGTTGACGTTATAGGGGACTAAATAGTGCAACTGGAAGGATTCTCTCCAAGAGCATTCTTAAGCCCACTACTCATGGACTCTCCTTCCCCACATGCCTATTACACCCCGAGAATATGCACCTTCAGTATTCCACAGTCCATCGGCTACTCCACTTCCCCTTTCAGGGTCTCGGCAGCAAGTCGAATCAAGAATTCTTAGAGCTTCGTAGCTGGTGCTGGACTCCCTCTACGAGAAAATCACTTCCTAGCAAACTCTTTCACCTGGAGAGAGTTTCTCATAGGCCCGACATCCTTCCTCTTCAACCACTTCAACTCAGTTCCAACAAGCTGAGGAAAACAACAAAGGTTCAATATAGCTCAGGGAATGGCAACAACCACAATTCGGAAAGGCACAACACATTTTTGGCAAGTATAGATATGTTGGGATTCATAGGAAAACACAGGTCGGCTTCCCCAATTACTCATTTCAGAGGTGCGTCCAAGATGCAGAGGTTCATGATGAAGGCCCGACAAGTTAGGAAAAATATGGGAGAATAAGGATTAAACCCCCCAACAAGCTGACTCTCCATATTTAACTACATGCTCCCAAGTCAACACTCATCTTCCCAAAGTTGCATGCACTCCATTTAACATTTGTTTCCTTTCCCAGGAACTTAGGATAAGTGGGTTTATTTTTTCCCACTTTAATATTTTTAATTTTTAGGAATATATTATAATATTCCCATAGGTTAATCCCTCTAGATTAGCCCCTCTTTCCTATCCTCCCAGTTCCATCCCTTTCCCTACCTGGTGAAGCTTCATCCCCCATCACACTTTCTTCATGGTTGGTCTACATGCAACGATGTATATTTTTTATTAATGATCTCCATAATTGCATATACAAAAATCTGGCTTATTGGCTTTAGCATCCAAGATATTTGGCCTATAACACATAAGCCTAACATCTTATCAACATTTGAATCACCAAACTACAAACATCAGTACATTTCACAGGGGCTCGGCCTCAGGTATGACAATCCCCTCCCCTTATTTTTGCACTGTCCTCAGTGCAACTCATTTACATAATATCAACAAGATTTTCAAAATATTCAAAAATGTGTAGGTACTCTACTCACATAGCATCCTCATGCAACCATTTCATGTCCTCATGACTATACCAGTTCCACTGGACCTTTACAAGCCCTATGTCTCGATTCTGGAGCTGCTTTCTCTTCGTGTCCAATATGCACACCAGATGAACTTGCAAGGTGCCTTCTTTCTCTACCTGAATCACATTCCAATCAATCAGATGATTAGAATCAGGTACATATTTCTTGAGCAATGAAACATTAAATACATTATGAACAATCATGGATGCACGCAATGCAAGCATATAAGCAACTGGTCTAATCCTTTCTAGGATTTCAAATGGTCCACAATATATGACTGCCAACTTGGAAAAGTTTCCTAGCTTCAAGGAAATTTTGTTGGATTTTACTTTCAAGAAAACATGATCACTCACTTTAAAATCCTTGTGGTTTATGTTCTTATCAGCGTAACGTTTCTTCCTGTCTTGGGAAACCTTAAAATTATGCTTAATCTTCAGCATTTTATCTTCCATTTCCTTGAGCAACTCTGTCCCAACCACTACCCTATCAGTTTGGTTATCCCATCTTACTGGGGTGTTGCACTTTCTTCCATAAAGTGCTTCAAATGGACTCATCTTCAGTGATGCTTGATATCCATTGTTGTAAGAAAATTCTTCCAAGTGTAGATAATCCTCCCATTTAGATGGTTTGTCCATCACATACATTCTTAACATATCTTCTATCACTTGGTTCACCCTCTCTATCTATTCATCATACTCAAGATGATAAGCAATGTTGAAGTTCAGATTTGTTCCGAACCCTTTGAATAACCTCTTCCATAACTTTGAGGTAAATTTCGAGCCTATGTGAAGCACAATTGTCTTGGAAATGGAATGAAATCGTGCTACTTTCGTCATGTAGATGTTGACAACATTAGCTTCCTTGTGAGTAGTCTTCAATAGAACAAAATGGGTAGCTTTAGTAAGCTTATCCACCACCACCGTGATGGATTCATGTTGCTTATTTGTTCTAGGTAATCCGGTAATGAAATCCAATGTCACCACTTCCCACTTCCACACAGGAATGGGTAATGGTTATAGAAAACCAGTTGGGTGTCTATGGTCATCCTTTACCCTCTCACATTCTAAGAATTTAGCTATGTATTCAACAATATCCTACTTCATTCATGGCCAATAATATTGGCTTTTGACTGCTGAAATTGTTTTCTGATATCCTGGGTATCCTGCACAAGTCACATTATGCATCTCTTTTAAAATCGCTCTCCTCAATTATGGATAATTGGGTACATAGACTTTGTTTATGTACCGAAGGATTCCATCAATTTCCAATTCATACTCCTCAACCTTCTGCTGCATTTTACCTTGCTGCAATTTTGTTACTAATTGCATGTACTGGAAATCTGAATTTACAGCCTCATAGATTCTGCCTTGAAGATCCATCTGGTACATGTTGATGGTTCTAGCATGAAGTTCATGCACTCTCCTGCTAAGTGCATTAGCCACTTTGTTCTCCTTTCCTTTGATGTGCTTGATATCAAAGTCATACTCACAGAGGAATTCCAACCACCTACTCTGCCTAACATTCAGAGTTGGTTGATCAAACAGATACTTCGGATATAAATTAGGCAAGCAGGGCTATCGGTTTTCTATAAATCTATAGATTAGGCAAGCAAGGCTATCAATTTCCTATAAATTGTTTTGTTTCAAAATTTGGATTTTTAATTTTTAATTTTCGATTTTTAGTGTGCTTATTAATAAGCACACACAATGTGATGTAGTTATTAATAAGCACTAACCCGTTTATAAGTTTTGTGCACATATGATGTTTGTATTTTATGTTATTAATACGCATTAACCCGTTTATAAGCTTTGTGCACATGTGAT
This sequence comes from Picea engelmannii, assembly GCA_009831015.1. NCBI lineage: Eukaryota > Viridiplantae > Streptophyta > Pinopsida > Pinales > Pinaceae > Picea > Picea engelmannii. Next base: position 531,330 of record ML782576.1, read on the forward strand.
ATTTGTATTTTATAAAATTTAAAAGAAGCAATGTTTCAGAATTGTTTATATATAGTGTATTTAATATAATATTTTTGTATTAAATAGTACTCGTGTTTTAGAATGGTTTAAGTGTATTTTTAAAAATAAATTAAAAAAAAACAACTCTACATATGAGCTTGAGCTACACACCTCCATTAAAATATCAATTAATTGATGTTTTATTTTTATTAAAAAATGATTTAATACAATACGTATGAGCTTGAGCTACACAATTAATTAATTGATGTTTTATTTTTATTAAAAAAAATGATTTAATACAATATTGTGTTAAATAGTACTCTGTATTATTAATCGATGTTTTGTTTTTATTAAAAAAATGATTTAATACAATCTTGTATTAAATAGTACTTTGAATTAGAATGGTTTAGGTGTATTGTTAAAACAAAATCAAAATAAAAGACAACTCCACATACGAGATTGAGCTACAAACCTACATTAAATAATTGATGTTTGTTTTTATTAAAAAAATATGTTGAAAGTTGAGCTACAACCTACATTAAATAATTGATGTTTTTTTTAATTAAAAAATTATGTAATATGAAATAAATAGAAGGATAAATCAACAATAAACACAAACATTTAATATTATTAAATTAAAATTTAAGTTATTATAATAAAAATTTATATCATTTACAAATAAATTTATATTATTAAATTTAATTTTTTTTAATTAAAAAAATTATGTTTAAAGTTAGTTAATATGAAATAAATAGAAGGATAAATCATAAATAAACACAAACATTTAAAATTGTTAAATTACAATTTAAGTTATTATAAAAAAAAATTCATATCATTTATAAATAAATTTATATGTTTTTGAGATAAAGTGATTATAATTAAATATAAATATGTTAAAACGTGTCAACTAATTTAATTAGATTTCTACTATTATTTAGTTAGTTGAACCAAATCAGCTAAAAATAGAATATGGATAGGTGCAATTTCTTGATTAGTTTGTGTAATTGTTTGATCGGTTTGTGATCAATTTGTGTAACTATTTGATAGATGCTATATATCTATGCATGCCAATAGAGGAAAAGGAGTCTAAGAAAATGGTTATAAGCATGTGTTTGTTTGTTCTTATTATCCCTTGAACAATAAGAATATCAATTATCATTGCCCCATGAATGCTTCCATTTAAATAGTTTTACCATGTAAATCATTGTGTTCTTTGTGTGATTGATTTTTGTTTCTTTCAAACATTGTTGAGGTTATGCTTCTATTGCCCAATAAGAGGTATCAAAGCAGGTGAGTTGAGCCGAGCACATCTGCGTGAGTTTATAAGAGCCATTGGGAGATTTGAGTGATAGAATATCTTGATCCATTTGACGCATGTTGGAAGAAGACAAATCCATTGCAAGAGGGTGATAGTTTTTGGCCCATTTCTCTTCGAGCCTTGTTGGAGGGGCGATAATTGGTCACAAACTTACAACATTAAATTTTTTCGGTGATCATCGCTCCACAACTTACGGGTGACATGATACCACATACCACAAGATTATTGCTACCCATTAGGAGTGAGAGGAGAAACAAGTGTTTATCATAGCTCCATATGACACGATAGTGGTGCAATACCTATGGAAACTCGTGGTATGAGGTATTTGGATTTTATGATTGCACACGGGGTATGAAAGCGACCTTTTTTTATTAGATAATGCACAAGATATATGAAGGATGGATTTTAAATAAATGATTGGACCTTTGTTTTATTATGCACTAGATATTTTATGGAGGATCACCTTTGTAAATAATGGCATTGTCTAACTCTTCTACGAAATGGATTTTTTTTGTCGGAATCTCACAAAATAAATCTACATTAAATCACTATTTGTTTTTGTTCAAAATCATTTTATGAACGCATAAATGGATACATCATGTTGAAAAAACCCTAGGCCACTTGGATTATATAGAAATAATCATTGAGATCTATGGATCTAACAATTTCTTGTCGCATTTTATGAAAATGTCCCGAGAAAATATCGTTGGAGAAGAGTCATTTCATAGAACGTTTAGACTATGGAATAAATAATGGGAGGATGTTATAATATTATTTGCGTAAGAGGTGGAGCGATTTGTTTAGTAAAAAGGTTTTTACATTAAATATTTGTGGTTTGGTTTTAAACATTTTAATTAATATTTTTAATTTTGGGGTTCAACCTTGAAACTTTACCATTGTTCCTCCATATTAAAAGCTTAGTTTTATAAATTATGGTTTGGGTGGTTTTTGTTATTGGAAAAATTATAGATTTCGAAGATTGAGATGGAGAAATTCAATGGAAAAAATAACTTTGAGCTATGGAAGCTCAAGATGTGGGATTTTCTCATACATCAAGGATTGCAAAAGGCATTGGCATGCAAGACAAAGAAACTAACAAGCATGAAAAAAAAGGACAAGGAAGATATGGCTGCAAAATCCCTTAGTACCATTCATTTGTAACTAGTAGATGAAGTTTTGTTTAACATCATTGGAGAGGAGACAACATCAGGCTTATGGGGAAGATTGGAAAGCCTTGACATGACAAAGTCCTTAAAGAACAAAATATTCTTGAAGAGGTAGTTTTATAGATTACGGATGAAATAATTATCTAGAAGGATCTAAGGAGCACTCATAGAGGTCTGAGAGGATTTGCAATGCTCAAAGAGGTCTCAGGGGATCCATAAAAGATCAAAATTTGACCATCCCAAATTCTCTTGAAAATGCCATCAATGCGTAGAGATCATCGTCATATTTCCAATAGTATAAATGACAAGTCAAACAGAGCTCGTATGAAAAAGTTATAAATAGTCGAAGTTTGAGTTAAAGGGAAAAGAATCAAAGTTCAAATTAAAGGATGACATCGGCAGGTGACACACATCACCACTGTAAGGGTAAAACGTGGTGCATGATGGTACTGGTGACATGGAATATTGTATGTTGACTGAGCAGGTGATGAGGCAAACCATACAACCAAGTGGTCCATTCATAAGTTGACACATGATAAGGACAAACCAATGAGAGGCCACCATGTGGTGACCTCCCATTGGTCAATAATTGTTGGGTTTTATCAAAATTATGGAGTCAATGAGGGTCAAACCTGTGACCTCCATAAACCTTTACAAAGCCTCTCCAACCATCCCATCATGACATGAGTCTTAACCAAACTATGCATTTAATTTTATTTTAATTTGTACTAAGTTTCATATGGGGGGGAACGGGCCAAGGGATAATCCCCAGTAGGCATGGGAGGGGATAATGAAAATTTCACCATAAACCATATTATATATGGTTATAACCACCAATAAAACAAACAAAGAATATGCCAAAGATCGTGGGGAATAGAACCCCGGACCTCTACTATGTTTATCCAACGTTTTAACCATTAGGAAAAACCATCCAGATGTTATAGGATCCCCACTAAATTTTAACCTTAATTTTCCATATATCTGCATGGAGGTTTTTGAGCCCGCATCATATATATTGGGCATGGATCCTAATGTGCTCATATTTTGAAGCTTGCACAGATCTTGAGGTGGACCAATTTTCAATAGAGGACATGAATGTTTAGGTTGTATGGATGTATCTATGTACGTGCTAAAAAGAGGTTAAGTGTGGGGTAAAATCATGAATATGGGTAACACTTTCAGGACAATCGGATCTCCAAAATTCCTAGCGGCAATTTTTCGGCCAAAAAAATGTTGCTAGGAATTTTTTTGGCCGAAAATTTTCACGTCAAATTTAACAACATCCTCAAAATTCATGTACAATGTTTTTTGGATGAATTATTTTCCTGTGGTAAGAATATTTCGGCCGAAATACTTTTTAAATGAAACATTTATTTTTAACGGATTTGGTTAAAAACTAGGTTTCAGTCGAAAGAATATTTCTGCCGAAAATATGAAAATGGGACTGTTTGCAGGAAAGTCCAAATTCTCTCCATCTTACTTCATCTTTGGAGGTAGAAGGCTCCTATAAATACTCAAAATTTAGTTTCAGAATTGATAAAACAATTTTTAAAATTGAATCTACTTTCATTGGGTATAATTTGTTTTCATTTTCATTGCTTTTATCTAATTTTATTTAATTTTATTAAAAAATCACTCAATAATATGTTTAGGTGAGATTATGGTTCAGTGAAATGAAAAATCCATATCTCTAAAAATACATAGTGGAAAATTATGGAAAATTTATATGCATAATCCTTAAACTGTTCTCTTCAAAAGGGTATTTTTAGATTTTAATTTTAAGTACAAATTAAGATAGTTACATGGTGGAGGAAAACATGTGCTTAAAATCTGTAACTTTTTCAGATTGGTCAACTTCAAAAAATTCTAGAAATTATAATATTGATCCGTTAGATTTAAAGCTATAGTCATCAGAAAATAGAGTTTATGTAGATTATTGCAGTATATTTCATTTGTCAAAAAAAAAAAGTTTAATAATGGATACATTGTTTTGGGAAAAAATAACTCATTATTTTTCCCTTAATTTTTAAGGAACACACTGTCAAACAATTGCCAAATTGACATATCAAATCTCAATAAAAAAAAATTTGAAAAATAGTCAGTAGAAAGCTAACAAAATTCTTCACAAGTTTGTTTTTTACAGTAAGTAAAATTCTAAATAAAAAAAATACTTTTGTTTATTGGAAGTTGAATAACCTATTAAAATTAAAAAACAATTGTCATAAAACAAGAAAAAGTGTTACCCATATTCATGATTTTACCTTGTGGTTGTCTCATAAAGCATGCCATGATGTATAATGGTAGAACCTAGGCAACTTTATACTCATTTTTCACAAGGATCATGAATTTTAGATCTCTTTTGTGATTTTAGTTCATTTGTAAAATTATTATCTCAATTTTCCATTAATGAACATTTAATGCATTGTTTTACATACCGAAGAGGGTGTAAGTGAGCCAGTTCAAAAATTGGTCGAGTTTATTGTCAAAATTCTCATAATTTTGCAAGTATTTCAATGGTGAACTTATTTTATTGTTTTGAGTTATGTAATTAAAGGGAGTCCATTAAAATGGCTCTATCAAGAACAAGTTGCCATGTAACTTGGTATTTTGAGATGGTTAAAAGTAGTCTTACGGTTTGAAGAGGATAAAGAGATGAAGTGATATGATTATCAATATTGTATAATTTGAGTTATTTTATTTTATCTTTTTTCATATCACTATTCAAAAAACTAATAATCATCTCATGAGTTTTTGGATAATGAACCCATCATCAAAATTCTGCAAACCACCTCGATACGATCAATAAAATATTTCGTATCAAGTTAGATACTGCATGTAAATATTTAAAAGTAATAAATGGTGTCTAAGGATTTTTTAATCATGTGGTATCAGAGCGAGGTTTGACCTGTGTTGCAATTTGTTTATGTGATGAGATCCAATAGTTCAGTTTGTGAATATTTTGAGGAATCTCATCAATAAGTCAAGATGAGTAAAGTTCTCGTGAAGATGAGGCTCCAAAAGAACACAAATCAATGAATCATGAAGGATAATTATGAGATAACAATGTAGTTGCAAGATCTTCAGGAAGAGAGGAAGAGGCTGCAAGATCGACTATTCTACCATGAGGAATTCCATAAGGGTATTTTTCATGAGTTAGAAAGAAAGTTGCAAGTTAGGAATCAAGAATTGGCACCATCAATACAAATCCATGAATATTGGTAGCCTTAGAATGATAAGTTTTTAATGAAAAAGGGACTACCTCTTTCAAAAGGAATGATCGAGAAAGAAAAATGCTCATATTACTCTTTTTTCCTTCAAGATGGAGAGTTTTCGAGGGTAGTTGAAGCAAGGATAACTTCGGAAGAATAAGTCCTACACAAATAGTTGTCCTACCTTCAAGTCGAGAGAAAAGTAACATGTGTAATGCATCTCCAGGGAAATATGTGCATACTATAGGAGTGTTGGGTCGTTATATTATTTTCAGTGAAATTTTAGTCGAGGTGGATCGACTAACAGTTGAAGTTGAAGGAATCGAAAACAATACAAAGGTCGAGGTGGTAAGACAAGCAAATTCGAAGTTGAATATATTGATAGCAAGTCGAAGGTCGAGGTGGTCGACTAGGTAAAGTCAACTCACAAGAGATCAATAGGCGTACACGTGATGACCGAACAAAGCCTGAATGAAGGTTGACTCGTAGTCGACTGGTAATTATTCTTGGTATTCAATTGTAACACAATCTCACGATTTGAAATATTTCTATCCAATGATATGCGTGGATCTATAACCATTTTGGGTGTCTTTTCTTTAGGTTTTTTCCTACTGTAAATCCTATAAAGAAGGTGTGTTGTATATTGTACAAGATAATCTTTAATATTTAGATGAATCAGTTGAGACACCTTATAGTTCATGCATATGTAATTTAAATTATCCATATGGATGTTTGTGGCCTCCCACCTATTCCAAATGGATCATTTTGGTAGTTTTCCAGTTTGGCGATTTTTTTCTAGTTTTCGGGTCCCCAACTTATGGGGTCATTTTGAGGCCCTAAACAATGTTTTTACTGCTCACCATAGATATACTATAGAAAAATTCGAATTATAACTGAAAAATGTGTATTCCTTGGATATACCTTTCTAACGTGCTATCGTGCCCCTAAAACAGAGATCATATGCAAACGTTACGACCCCAGGAAGTTGATGTACTAACTTACTCCAATGGGACCCACATGACTTTTGGCTCTTCATCTCCAAGGGTTAGGTTTTTGGATGTATTTGGAATTATCGTTTATTATAAAAATTCTTGGAGATCCTCATTATAACCATATTCTTGCGAATGATCATAGTAGTCACATCTCTTCTCAGAGATAAGTTGCCACCATTCTAGCAAGCTTATTTTTCGTTGCATTTTATTGTTTCAACACATTTTATTATTCAATAGAAACTAGTTTTGATGTATCTTTGTTATTGTATATTTGATTTTCTTGTGTTTTTGTGTTAAGAATAACAATTATTTGTATTCGTTTCATTCTTCTCATAAAATTTGGATCAGTGTTATCAGAGTGGTCTGCTCCTTATCGTTCTTGATGCATTTCCCTGACGAGGTCATGGTACAAAGAATTGGGTCTCAAGCTTGTTTATCTTGAGGAAAAAATATATTGCATGCCCAAGGAGCTTCTCATGGTGGGAGAAAAAAAATACGTTGGGACAGGATATCCTTTCAAAAAATTTCTCGAGGAACCCCTCATGCAACAGAGGAATGAAATGATGGATAGTTTTTACACAAATCCTTCGAAGACTACCAACAAGTTATTTATATTTCCAGAGCAGAGGTGTCACCCCCTTAAAGGTACAAATAAAATTTGATATTCCCATATTTGAAGGTCAGATAGAAGCAGATGTTGTACACAAATGGTTAAATCTACAAAAGGGTATTTTTCTGTCCATAATTTTTCAAACAGAGAAAATATTATGTTTGCACTCCTGAAATTTGTTCCCCATGTCAAAGATTGGTGGGAGAATTTTTGTGAGCAAAAGGAAATAGAGGAACCCTCATTATTTACATTCGCTGTCACCTGAGAGTCCTTTAGGGATGCTATCAAGGAACAATACTATCGTGTCAAAAGTTATGATGACCTGTATACAAAATGGACCACACTACGATAGGAAAGAGATTAAGTAGTTCCAGAGTTAACAAATATCTTCCATACCTTGCACACCAAGATCGATATCAAATATTATGAGAGAAATTTTATGCTCAAGTATCGTAGTGGTATGCATATATAAATCCATGTCAAAATGCAGTTTTTGGACATCTCTTCCATCGACGCAGCCTATATATATGCTTTCAAAATCGAGCAAAATATTAAACAAAAGACACCAAAATTTGGACTTGGGAACCCCTCACATAAAAACAAAGTAAAGGGAAGCCCCAAACCACGGAAAAAATGACATAGGAAATAAGGATAGCCTTAGGACTCTTGGGTATATGTTATATTATTTGCATGTGTGTGTGTGGGCGTGTTAGGTTCGACAATTGCGTTTGATGATCCCTCTAGTAGTGTTATTTGTGTCGTGTGCGTCAGGTGCTTCCTAGGAGGAGGAAAGTATGGCCACCCCTGGTTACGCGCAGTGTTTGGAACTGGGTAGTAGCACGGGGCAGCGCCCCAAAATTTATTTCTGGGTCATTTTTTCTATTTTTATCAGATTTTTCTATTTTTAGCAGTTTTCTAAATTTATTCTAGATTAAGGTATTAGGGTTTTGGTATCTATGGAATACCTAAAAGCATTGTACAAATATTGTATGGTAAATGGTGAAATTTGATATAATGAATATCAGAAAGGTTTTCCCTGTTGAGGGTTTCTGGTATAAATCTCTGTGTACTATGTGAATGAACCATTGTTTAATTTTTGTTTTTCTTAAGACTTTATATGCATTTATTTACTTCAGAGGTTTAAAACTTACAAGGACAACCCGTTTAAGTTGCAAGCAAGGAAGGACATCGGAAAGACAAATAAAGATACCAGGAAGTTGTGTGACATCCATAAGAGCCCATGGCATAACACTATTGATTGTCACTCAAAGAAATATTTGGTGATTGAGCTGAAATCCTCTCAATAAGATGTGGGTTCAGACTCTGAGTCAGAACCATAAAAATGGATATGGATCATTGATGTAGAACCCAGTGCCAGTGATACTATCACCAAGGTACAACCCGATGAACCAGATGATCTAGAAAAAGGCGAGCACCTCTTTCATTCACAAGTGTGGGAAAAAAAAAACTCCATTGCACATTATCATTGATAGTAGTAAGAAAAACAACCTCATCTGAGAAGAGGTATTCAAGAGACCAGCCCTGTTGAAAACACTGCACCTGCATCCCTACACCATTGGATGGCTCCTCCAAGGAAGCAATCTCTGTGTCAACCAACAATGTTTCATCTGGTACAACATTATGCCCTTCAAATATGAGGCATTGTGTGATATTTATCTTGTCGAAGTTTTGATGCAGGAGCATCGCTCACTCATCAAGCGAGCCAGCGCGTGGAACAGGAAAAGACAGCTGGACAAGCCAGCAAACTTCTTTTTGAAATCTACTTTGATATTTGTTGCGCCAAACATTAATGAGTTTATAAAATGAAGCGCACTTGTATTGTAAGACGGACCTTGAGAAGATAAGCTCTCGTCCTTAGGTAGATGAGGTTTTTATTAGATTTAATGCAGGTAGATAAAATAATTAAGTCTAGATTAGACAGTTTTACTTTCGTGAGGGAAAACGGAATATAGGCACCCTCCTTTGTATTATTGTATTCATTCATTCAGAGTAGCAGATAAATTCATACAGGAGAAAGAAGAGAGCAGAGCAGAGAAGTGTAAGAAAAATCCCCATGTATAGATATTGAATTAATAGGAAAGCTTTGATTCAATTCCATGGTTGTGTTTATTCTCCGTGTGTTGTTGATATTATGTTGTTGCATATTTTCTTCTTGTTATGCCTTTGTTTTATATGCTGTGTATGTGATTTCATGGTATATTTGGGATCTGTTAAAGAGACGAGAATAAGTTTCAATTATTTCTCTGTCTGAGCCAGGAGATTCCTGCATAGAGTGCAGTCGAATTCATCCGCATAGAGTTCGTGGATGAGGCCAGACAATTGAACTCTTATTCTCATTTGCCCAAGGTTGTATTGGGTTATTCGAACCATGTAGTTGAAGTGCAGGTCGGATTTGAAGTCTCAGAGGCGAGTCTGAGGAAAGGGGGGGACGAGGAATTCTGTTGCAGGAAGTGCATAGAGTCGGGGTGACTTCAACACTCTGAGAGTTGTTGGAGGTCGAGCACAGGGAGCGCATATAAAATATCTCTGAAGGAGTTGGAGTTGACGAAGCTCAGGAGGGATAATTCCTTTGTGCTATTGTGGTAACAAATCCAGAAGGAGGTTCGAACTAGGAGGAACTCCGAGGTGGAAGAAATCACCAAGGCGGAGGAAAATCGTGAAATTGTGTTGATCGTTAGATCGTGGGGAAGATGCGGAGAAGTTAACCCGTAGGCGCAACAAATACCAATGCCCATCGGGGTTCGATGATCGGAGTTTGACGAGGCAAGTTGCATGCACGTCGAAATCGCGAATCGTGATTTCCCGAGTTATTCGGGACCGTCGATCAGAACGGGGACAAGTGGCGCGAGATCCCGGGGAGTCGGGACTCAGCACATCGACGTTTTTAGAGTTGAAAGGACCGTGGAGAAAGAGCGAACTCCTGAGTTACGACGGGTCCCACTGGAATAGTGTGGAGTGCTAACACGTGGCATCGCATATCGGCATTCGGGGTTTTGAAAGGTGAGTGAATCATGACCTTTCATATGCCAATTTCCCGATAGGGAAATCCCCAACAGGATTGAGTCGTTGATCGTTGACCTTTGGGGATCGGAGCTCAGAGGTTTGAACTGCACGGGAAGTGCACATAGGGTTCATGATAGCGCGAATGTCGATTCCCTGAGATATCGAAGGGGAGATTGTCGAGGAGATAACTGTGGGTAAAGAGAAATCCCGAGAGGAGTTGGAAGAGCTCTGACTCTTCAGGCTGTGTGAAAGAAGGTCCTGGTGATCGTGGCTTGCTGCCGAGGGCAGGTTGTGTCAGAGTGGTATCAGAGCTTAGAGACTTTTCTTTCTGAAGCAGGGACAGGGATTTTATCATGCCGCCCAGGAGAGAAAGGCAGTCACCTGATCATGAGGATAGGGATGCCCGAAGAAGAGGTAGGCCAGCAGGGAATCCAGATATGGAGCGACAGATATGAGATCTCAGGGCGAGAGACGAAGAAATGGAGACCACCCAGAGGCGCAGAGTTGGCACTGGAGAGTTCAGTGATTTCAAGGTGGAAGAGGAAGATGGACATGATGCAGAAGAGGTCTCAGCAGAGGATGCTTCAACAGAGAGGTTGATCAGAGCCATCGCTAGAATGAGCTCGAAGACCAAGATGGACATTCCCGTCTATGAGGGAAGTCTAAATGCAGAAGAGTTGCTGGATTGGATCTGAGCACTCGACACCTACTTCGATTATGAAGACATCGAAGAGGACAAGAAGGTAAGGCATGTTGTTACAAAGCTGAAAGGACGTGCAGCCTTATGGTGGGATGAATTGCAAGTTGATAGGCGCTGCAAAGGAAAACAAAAGATCAAGAGCTGGGATCGGATGATCGCTAAGATGAAAGCAAAATTCATTCCGAGGGACTACCAGATCACTCTGTTTAGGCGAATGCAAAACCTGAGACAAAAGTTGATGACAGTGAAAGAGTACACCGAAGAATTCTACAGGCTCAACATTTGGGCTGGTCATCGAGAGAGCGATGATGAAAATGTGGTGAGATACCTAAATGGTCTCAGGTATGACATTCAGGATTAGTTAAGCATGCTGACTATCAGGACGGTAGAATATGCTTACCAGATGGCTCTGAAGGCCGAAGAGAAGCTGAGCCACAAGCAGGGACAACGAGGGCGAGGCAGGAGTCAGCCCAGAGGCAAAGCAATTGTCCAGGAAAGAATTCAGAAGCCCAAGGAGGAATGGCAAAGACCTCAGGGTAAATCTGAGAGAGGTGGTACCTCACTGCAGAGGCAACCACAAATTGAGCAGAGGCAGCACAATTCTGAGCCGAGGAGGCAGCATACGGAACAGGGTGGCGGATATGCTGATGCCAATACAATTCCTCATACCCGAGGTAGAGGAAGAGTCCGAGGAGGAGTGATTACATGTTTCACATGTGGAAAGGACAGACATAAAGCCGTGGACTGTCCAGAGAGGAAGTCGGACAGAGGAAAATCCCACATCACAGAGGCACAGAGGCGTGATGATGAGGATGAAGACACTGGAAGTGGGAAGTCACTAACAGTGCACAAAGTTCTCTTGAAACCCGAGAAAGAGGTGGAGGACATAGCGCAAACATGTAGACTGTTCAGGACGGCTTGCAAGACCAAGGGATGGAAATGCAAGGTCATAGTGGACAGTGGAAGCACTGACAATCTCATTTCGACCGAGATGGTGGAGAAATTGGAACTGGAAACGACTAAGCACCCGAGTCCATATAAAGTCTCGTGGTTACAGAAAGGACACCGGGTAAGTGTCACTAAACAGTGCTTAGTTAAATTCAAAATTGGGAATTATCATGATGAGATTTTGTGCGATGTTATTCCCATGGACGTATGTCATATATTGCTGGGTAGACCATGGCAGTATGATAGAAATGTTGTTCATGATGGGAGGATGAACACGTACACCTTGGAGAAGGATGGGAGAACACATAGATTGCTTCCGATAAAATATAAAGAAGTGAAGCCGTAAGTAACCAGTACAATACTTCTCATGAGTGGGAAGGAACTTCTCACAGAGATGGAGAAGAATGAAGATCCACAATTCTTTGTTGTCAGGAAGCCGAGAATTGTCCTGACAAGCACAAGAGTGGACGACTTGCCAGAGGAGATTCAGGAACTACTGGGAGAGTTCGCTGATATCATCGTGGATGAACTACCTCGTTCATTGCCACCGATGCGGAGTGTGAGTCACCATATCGACCTCATACCCGGAGCAAGTTTACCAAATAAGGCAGCGTATAGGTTGACACCTCAGGAGAACGAGGAGGTCAAAAGGCAGGTCCAGGATCTGCTAGATAAAGGACTGGTCAGAGAGAGTCTTGGCCCGTGTGTTGTTCCGATAGTACTGAGTCCAAAGAAGGATGGAGGCTGGAGGATGTGTACAGACTCCAGGGCGATAAATAAAATCACCATCAGGTACAGATTTCCACTGTCGAGAATGGATGACTTGATGGATTGCCTAAGTGGGGCAAATTATTTTTCGAAGATTGATCTCAAGAGCGGATATCATCAGATCCGAATGAGAGAAGGATATGAATGGAAGACAACGTTCAAAACAAACAAGGGTTTGTACGAATGGTTGGTCATGCTGTTTGGTTTGAAAAACGCGCCAAGCACTTTTATGAGGCTGATGAATGAAGTCCTGCGGGAATTCATCGGTAAGTTTTTGGTCGTGTACTTGGATGACATACTGATTTTCAGCAAGACCAAGGCTAAACATATGAGGCATTTATCCATTGTGATGAGAAGGCTACAACAGGAGAAACTGCTGATCAATTTGAAGAAGTGCTCGTTCATGCAGACAGAACTCATTTATTTGGGTTTTGTAATCTCGGCGAATGAATTGAAGATGGATCCTGAGAAGGTAGAAGTAATCAGGAATTGGCCATCGCCGAGGAACATTTTCGAGGTAAGGAGTTTTCATGGACTGGCTAGTTTCTATCGAAAGTTCATTCGCAATTTCAGTGGAATTAGCGCCGCAATGATGGACACTGTGAAGAAGCGGCACAAGATTTTTCACTGGACAGTCGAGGCTGAGAGGAGCTTCAATCTGTTGAAGCGAAAGATAACAGAGCAACCAATTTTGGTGTTGCCTGACTTTCAAAAAACATTTCAGGTGAAATGTGATGCCAGTGGGTATGCTGTTGGAGGGGTCCTAAGTCAGGATGAAAGACCTGTTGCATATTACAGCGAGAAGATGGATGATGCAAAGCTGAAGTACTCCACGTACGAAAAAGAGTTCCATGCCATCATACAGGCATTGAAAAAGTGGAGGAATTACTTGATACCCAAGGAATTCGTTTTGTACAGCGATAATCACGCATTGCAATTCGTGAGTCAACAGGAGAAGTTGAACCAGAAGCATGCGAAATGGGTAGAGTACATGCAAAATTTTACATTTGTGATCAAACATATTTCGGGGACTGCTAACAAAGTAGATGATGCTTTGAGCAGGAAATGCTTGCTGCTGCAGGAGTTTAGAGTCAAAACCTTGGGTTTTGAAAATTTACAAGATATGTATGCAGGTGATGCAGACTTTGCAGAAGCATATGGGGCAGCTGAGAATCCAGTTCTCAGGGATAGGAGTCCATGGATTGATTTCATGATCCAAGAAGGATTGTTGTTTTGGGGAAATCAATTGTGTATACCGAATTGCTCCATGAGAGAGAATTTGGTAAAGGAGAAGCACAACGGAGTCTTAGCAGGTCATTTCGGACATGATAAGACATTCGCCAAACTGAGCGAATCGTATTATTGGCCGGGCATGCGTGCAGATGTTAAATGATTTGTTGACAGGTGTCGGATATGTCAACATGCGAAGGGCTGAAAGCAGAACACAGGGTTCTATCAGCCATTGCCTATACCCGAGAGACCATGGGAGGAAATTAGTATGGACTTTGTGCTAGGACTGTCGAGAACACAACGAGGAGTTGATTCCATCTTTGTGGTGGTGGACAGGTTTTCGAGGATGTCACATTTTATTCCGTGTCATAAGACCAACGATGCGACGCACATCGCGAATTTGTTTTTCAAAGAGATTGTGCGATTGCATGGATTGCCGAGAAGAATAGTCTCGGACTGGGATACAAAGTTCATAGGCCATTTTTGGAGGACGCTATGGAAGAAGCTGAGAACTAATCTGGCATTTATTTCGGCTTATCACCCCCAGACAGATGGACAAATGGAAGTGGTCAACAGGAGCTTAGGGGATTTATTGAGAAGCTTGGTGATAGAGCACCATAGCAGTTGGGATCAGATTTTGCCACAGGCAGAATTTGCGTACAACGATTCGGTGAATCGGAGTATAGGAAGAAGTCCGTTTTAGATTTTGTATGGGACACAATCGAGAGGAGTTTCTGATCTCAGGGAGTCAGGACAGGCTGAAACTAGCAGCACGAGTGAAGAAAGATTCGCAGAGGTGATGCAGGAACTTCACGCGGAGGTGAAGCAGCGACTGCAAAAATCCAATCAAGAATATAAGCACAGAGCTGATCAGCGGAAGAGACAACTTCAGTTTGAAGTTGGAGACATGGTTCTGGCACACTTGAGGAAGGAAAGGTTCCCAAGGGGAACATATAACAAGCTCAATATGAAGAAGATCGGACCTTGCAGAGTCATGAAGAAATTCGGGGAGAATGCATATGAGCTTGAGTTGCCAGAGGGCATCGGGATATCTCTGATTTTCAACATTTCGGATTTATACCCATATAGGGCTGGAGAAGCAAACACTGGAACTGAGGAACTAGTGGTCCTGTGGAAAAATCAATTGCCAGTTGCACAGAAACCGCAGATGGAGTGCATACTGAATAAAAGAGTAGGCATGAAGACTAGGCGGAAGCAGTATTTTGAATACCTGGTAAAATGGAAGAACCACCCAGTGGAGGATGCCAGCTGGGAAACAAAAGAAGTGATACAAAATCATGGTCACACCGTGCAGGAGCTCATGGATAGGAGCCCATGAAATCTTTTGAGATGAGGAGTATGATGCAGGAGCATCGCTCACTCGTCAAGCGAGCCAGCGTGTGGAACAGGAAAAGACAGCTGGACAAGCCAACGAACTTGTTTTTGAAATCTACTTTGATATTTGCTGCGCCAAACATTAATGAGTTTATAAAATGAAGCGCACTTGTATTGTAAGATGGACCATGAGCAGATAAGATCTCGTCCTTAGGTAGATGAGGTTTTTATTAGATTTAGTGTGGGTAGATAAAATAATTAAGTCTAGATTAGACAGTTTTACTTTCGTGAGGGAAAACGGAATATAGGCACCCTCCTTTGTATTATTGTATTCATTCATTTAGAGTAGAAGATAAATTCATACAGGAGCAAGAAGAGAGCAGAGCAGAGAAGTGTAAGAAAAATCCCCATGTATAGATATTGAATTAATAGGAAAGCTTTGATTCAATTCCATGGTTGTGTTTATTCTCCGTGTGTTGTTGATATTATGTTGTTGCATATTTGCTTCTTGTTATGCCTTTGTTTTATATGCTGTGTATGTGATTTCATGGTAGATTTTGGATCTGTGAAAGAGACGAGAATAAGTTTCAATTGTTTCTCTGTTTGAGCCAGGAGATTCTTGCATAGAGTGCAGTCGAATTCATCTGCATAGAGTGCGTGGATGAGGCCAGACAATTGAACTCTTATTCTCATTTGCCCAAGGTTGTATTGGGTTATTCAAACCGTGCAGTTGAAGTGCAGGTCAGATTTGAAGTCTCAGAGGCGAGTCTGAGGAAAGGGGGGGACGAGGAATTCTGTTGCAGGAAGTGCATAGAGTCCGGGTGACTTCAACACTCTGAGAGTTGTTGGAGGTCGAGCACAGGGAGCGCATATAAAATATCTCTGAAGGAGTTGGAGTTGATGAAGCTCAGGAGGGATAATTCCTTCGTGCTATTGTGGTAACAAATCCAGAAGGAGGTTCGAAATAGGAGGAACTCCGAGGTGGAAGAAATCACCAAGGTGGAGGAAAATCACAAAATTGCGTTGATCATTAGATCATGGGGAATCTGCGAGGAAGTTAACCCGTAGGCACAACAAATACCAACGCCCATCGGGGTTCAGCGATCGGCGTTTGACGAGAAAAGTCGCATGCACGTCAAAATCGCGAATCACGATTTCCTGAGTTATTCGGGACCATCGATCAGAGCGGGGACAGGTGGCGTAAGATCCCGGGGAGTCGGGAATCGACACATCGGCGTTTTCAGAGTTGAAAGGACCGTGGAGAAAGAGCGAACTCCCGAGTTGCGATGGGTCCCACCGAAATAGTGTGGAGTGCTAACACATGGCATCGCATATCGGCATTCGGAGTTTTGAAAGGTGAGTGAATCACGACCTTTCATATGCCGATTTCCCGATATGGAAATCCCCGACAGGATTGAGTCATTGACCGTTGACCTTCGGGGATCAGAGCTCGAAGGTTTGAACTGCACGGGAAGTGCACATAGGGTTCGTGATAGCGCGAACGACGATTCCCCGAGATATCGAAGGGGAGATCGTTGAGGAGATAATTGTGGGTAAAGAGAACTCCCGAGAGGAGTTGGAAGAGCTCTGACTCTTCGGGCCGTGTGAAAGAAGGTCCTGGTGATCGTGGCTTGCTATCGAGGGCAAGTTGCGTCAAGTTTGTAATGTTCTTTTGGGATAACCATATTTTTGGAAATGTCATGTTGTATGTGAGTCTAGGCCTCACAGTTTTATTATTACTTTGAACAGGATATTGTACAGGATACCCAAAGCAGTCCCACCTAGTGTTATTTCCTTGATCGCTTCCAAGCAATGCAAGAGAAAGACAAAATATCTAATGAAACTTTTGAACCTAGTGAGTCTAAATGGATCACCTAGAGACTCATAGGAGGAGATTTATCAGTGGCAGAAAAGATAAAGGAAAATGGGAAGAAAAAAATCAAAAGGAGGTTGTATCCCCAGTATGGTCACCAAATTTTTTATCGGACTTATCAATAAATGCAGACATAAACAAATCTCCCTAGATCTATACCAAAACGGAACAAAATATGATGCTTTCCCTAAGCTCTAAGCATTGAGTTTATTATTTAACAAGAGATATGTGACATACTATTTAAATATGGCTCTCTCTTGCCATCGTCATCCTATATCCACTCTGGTTCTCTTTTGATATTGAATCTGCAAGGGCACACAAGCCAACCAAAGTGAAAGAAATATAATATACTCGATGAGAACCTATGTATGAGATCAAGGAATCATACAATAAAACAAAGAAAGTTTTATGGGAAAGAAACGTATCACTGCATTATATTGAAATGAAAGTGGAGATTACAACTAAAGCCTTGATGTCGCAAGGTCCCCTCTCGATGAATCTTTTCTCCAACACACACACTTTCTCTAAGCTTGAATGAAGAACATCCACAATGGCTTGATGAACTAAAATGGATCCCTCAAGTATGAACTGAAGTAGAATTCCTCATCCAATTATTAGCCTATTCAATCAAACATTTGTGCTTATGCTTTCTTAACCGTTTCCATGAGATATCCCTCTTTATATAGGGGAAAGAGAGATTTTTGAAGAGATTAGGATTATCCCACCAAATCAGAGAATAAAGTAGGATCCAAACCATTCGAACGCCACCTCATATTCAAGAGGACCCCATTCTAGAACTTTCGTGAAACTTGACCTTTTCTTAGTCTTTTGACATAGTTGCACCCTAGTTGTAGAGCAGACTGTAGAGACGTCGTAGGCCATCTTCATTGCAGGGGGAAATTATCAAGCATCGTCACACTCTACATATAATGCAACATGCAATGACTTTTCTTCATAAGGTTTTTAAGAAGAGAAAGTCAGTTAGTTCCCTCATGGTAAAAGATTATTTTTGGTAACATGAACACATGTTTGTCAATAGATCATTGGGGTGACCAAAATAATGTGTAACAAAAGTGATCAAATGACGCAGGAAAAGAACACAATAATGTAATTTCCTTGTCTTCATAATTGAATTTTACTCCCATGCTAGTCAACTGAACTAAGAGAGTATTAAAAGTATTTAAATGATCAATGATTTTTGTACCTTCCTTCATGTGCAAACTATACAATTTCCTTTTTAGGAAGATCATGTTCGTTAAGGATTTCGTCATATAGAGGCTTTCTAGCTTCATCCACAAACCAACTTTTTTCTTCTTCGCAACAATGTTGAACAAAACATCATCGAACAAACACAGGCATATGGCACTCTGTGCTCTCACATCGATCTCATCCTAGTCTTCATCTGTTATGGATGTGGGTTGCTTTTATTTTCCTAAAAGCACCTTCACCATGCCTTGTTGCACGAGCATATCGTTCATATTAACCTTCCATATCTCTAAAAAAAAAATTCCATTGAACTTATCGATTTCAAACTTAGTACTCTGATATTTCTCCATATTTTATTTTAATTTAAGCATGGAAACATATTATTTTCGGTAATATTAGCATTAACAAGTTCATCATCTTTGTTAAGAAAAAATTGTTCATATTTTCTTACGAATTACCATTGCCAAAACACATTTACATTCTAGAAAGGACATAATCCAACATACCACCATGCACCAGAATTGAGTCATGTAGTATGGAGCTAAGTATTCATTTTTTTAATGATGGAGAGTAGATCGCCAAATTTCCAGATCTTAGTCTCATCGTGCCATTACAATTTCTTACAATCAATTTGTTTCGTTGCACAAAGGAGGGTTGTAATAATTTGAAGCAATTGAGAAACCAGTGCACCCCAAACAATTGAGAAGCCATCACTGAATTGAAAAAACTTATGACAGTGCACCCCAGAAATTGAAAAAACTATGACAGCGCACCCCAGAAATTGGGAAAACTATGACAATGCACCCCATAAATTGAGAAACCAACACTGAATTGAAAAAACTATGAAATTTTTAATTCTACCCTCAATGATGCTCCCTCCATGTAGAGACGCCCACGTTGACGCAGACAATCAACACTACCATTGGAATCTCCATGATTCCACGATTCCTCAAGTTTTGAGCGCTCCACGATGGCATATCTCTCCTCCATATCGGATCTACCAATGTGTCAGTTTCTCCTCCTCTAATAGATAACGCCCACGACCCTCTCTAGGGTAAAATCATGCAAATGGGTAACACTTTTGTGACAATCAAGTCTCCAAAATTCCTAGTGGCAATGTTTCCGCCGAAAAAATGTTGCTAGGAATGGCCGAAATATTTTTCGGCTGAAAATTTGCATGCAAATTGAATGGCTCTTTGATGACACCCTCGAAATTCATGTACATTGTTTTTCGGATGAATTATTTTCCCGTGGTAAGAATATTTCGTCTGAAATACTTTTCGACCGAAATGTTTATTTTTAACGGATTTCGTTAAAAACTAGGTTTAAACTGAAAGAATATTTCGACCGAAAAGCTCAAAATGAGATTGTTTGCAGGAAATTTCAAATTCTCTCCATCTTACTTGATCTTTGGAGGTAGCCGAATCCTACAAATACTCAAAATTTAGTAATTTATACCAACATTTTTAAAATTGAATCTACTTTCATTGGATATAATTCGTTTTCATTTTCATAGTTTTTATCTAATTTTATTTAATTTTATTAAAAAATGAGTGCATAATAATTTTAGGCGAGATTATGATTTGGTGAAATGAAAAATCCATATCTCTAAAAATACAAAGTGGAAAATTATGAAAAACTTATATTCATAATCCTTAAATTGTTCTCTTCAAAATGGTATTTTTCAATTTTACATTTAAGTAAAAATCAAGATAGATACATGGTGGGGTAAAACATATGTTTAAAATCTGTAACTTTTTCAGATTAGTCAACTTCAAAAAATTCTAGAAATTATAATATCCATCCGTTAGATTCAAAAATATAGTCATCACAAAATAGAGTCTCTGTAGATTGTTGCAGTATATTTCATTTGTCAAAAACAAAGTTTAATAATGGATACATTGTTGGAGGAAAAAATAACTCATTATATTTCCCTTCACTTTTAAGGAACATACTATCAAACAATTGCCAAATTGACATATAAAGTATCGATAAAAAAAATTGAAAAATAGTCAGTAGAAAGCTAGCAAAATTCTTCACAAGTTTTGTTTTTATAGTAAAGTAAAATTCTAAATAAAAAAATTACTTTTGTTTACTATAAGTTGAAGAACCTATTAAAATAAAAAACAAATTCTCATAAAACAAGAAAAAGTGTTACCCATCTTCATGATTTTACCCTCTATCAATTCACGATCTTGCACCAAGGATTTGATCTTCATGGATTTTCAACGTCTCTTTGATACCACTTATTAAATTTGACAACAACAGTCTTTACCAATTCCCAACAAATACACACATAAAATGGAAAAAATTAAAAACACAGTCATTTACGTGGTTCGGCCAACCTCGGGTTGCATCCACCAAGCAGGTATCGATTCTCTTATTGCTCAAAGGTGTGAATATTACAACAGACTTAGTCTATTGATCTCACTCTTGTCAGCCTCTACGACCATACACCAATTTATAGTAATCTACTCAAGAAACTGATTTATTTAATGCATTCATATCCAAATCTAACTTAGTCTCAATAGTTACAACAAACACTGAATTATAGGATCTAAAATCCTAATCCTCAAGAAATTTGTTGTCACCAAATTCCAACAAAAACCCAATCCACGAGAAGGATCTAACTGCTAAGAAGAAGTTTGAGAATGCAATAGATAAGGTTCTCAGCGAAAAGAATATGAAAGGGAGGTTGAGGAGTAATCTCTAAAAGAATCAAAAGATATATTAATCAGATGCATTCCCAATCCAAGTCGGTGTACACATATTCTATCATCGCCAAAGGGGTGTAGCAAAGTGTAACTAAAATCCACGGTGGAGGAGAGTGATGACAACTTACTCTCACATTTATCCATATTGATTGGAATAAATTTTGAGCGAGGTGTTATTCATATCTGGGAATATTTCATCAAAATACATCATTAGGTAGATATTTCCTCGACTTTGAAAAAACAAACCTAATTTTATTTCAGTTAGTATGGAGTGTGAGAGATTACCTAATTTTGTTTCAACTCGTATGGTGTGTGAGAGATTAATCATTTCATCATTCAAAAGATGGATTATCTGAGCCGTTTGAATTTTGAAGAGTTACGATTGCCCAAAAAGTAATTACCATCGCCTTGACTGCCTTATCTATTTAATGATTGAAGAATTATCACCGCCACACCGGTTCATTTATGGTCGATCGAATTTCAAAGGGGCGATGAACCATTAATGTTATGGAAAATCCAAATTCAACTTACTTACAATGAAGGGGAAAACTAACCTACTAATTGTATCAAGATATAACATCTATGTAATTTTGATTTTAGTATGCATAGATATACAAAGAGAAAAATAAATAGAGAGTTTTTTGAAAGGGTTAACATGGGATTTTATGCTTTGTTCATTATTGTTTTTGAGTTTATAAACTCATGTTAATGTTCATATTTATTATAGAGTAATTTATTTTGATTTATCATGCATATTTTGTTTTCAGTTTGAAAACTTCAGTTAAATCCTTATATTGCGCAATGTTTTGTTGTAGAATCTTATTAATCTTTTAGCACAGAAGTATTGGGTGAATTTATTATTGCACAAAATGATTCAGTGAAGTTATTTTGTTGTTGTAACACAAGTTTTTAGTCTGTTGTTATAATTCTCCTATTTCTTCTATAACTTTGTTTTGCTGCAAATCCATTTTACTCTCTGTTGAAACACCTGCTGAAAATGTTGTGGTAGATTAGAGTATTTCTATTTGTGTATGATGCATGTGTGATTCACTTAAGTTTTTGATGCAATATCTCTTTATTATTTGTTGAAACACGTTGTTGAAACACTTGGTTGTATCTTACAAGTGTTTTTACACATTGTTGAAACTCATGTAGTAGATGTTCATTGTTTTCTAAAGCACTCCCTTGCATCCTTCATTGTCGTATTAGAGCTAGTAACATTTCTAGGTACTCGTTGTAACTGAATACAGTGATTTTGAATCTAATTTGAAATGGATACAAACAGTAATTTGGATTAGCTAAATATTCATGTTTTGACTGAAAGAAATTATGATTCTTGTTTTATGAGAATGAGAACAATTATTCATTCTCAAGATATTTGGGAGTTTTTTATTGTTGGTTATCGAGAGCCTGCTGACCAAGTAGAAAAAATGTCTCTCACAAATGTTGAGCATATTTTTTTGAAGGAGAAAAGAAAGAAAGACAAAAAATCCTTCGGTCTTATTCAACAAGGCCTAACTGAAAGAATATTTCTGAAGGTATCAAGTGTAGTGTCTTCAAAGAAATCTTGGGACATTCTTGAAACTAGATATGAAGTTGTATCCAAGGTGAAGATTGTTAAGGTTCACAATTTGAGAAGGGACTTTAAAAATATGAAGATGAAGGACAACAAGTGAGCTTATAGTTTCATGACACTAGTAATGAATGTTGTGAATCAGTTAAGGTCGTATGGTGAAGACCTCTTAAACAAGAGAGTAATTGAGAAATTTCTCAGATCTTTTACAAAGAAGTTTGAATCTGTATTTGTACCCATAGAAGAGTTAAATATATTATTATTATGCATATTTATGAATTAATGTGTTCTTTGATTTCTCATGAATCAAGGATGTCTATATATTATAATTCATAAAAGAATTCCTTCAAATCCCAACTGCATGTTACGAGAGGAAGAGGCAGAGGAAGGTCTAGTAGTAGAGGAAGAGGAGGTTAGTTTGTTGGTCAAAGAGATAGGACAAATATGGTTCACACTCTAAGGAGAAAGATCAACATAATCCTCCCATTTTAAGGGGGAGTAGCAGCAGATCCTCACAACAACAAAATCAGAGGTATGATAAATCTAAGGTACAATGTTATTATTCTAATAAATTTGGACATTAAGCTAACAAGTGTTGGAAGAAGAAAGAAGATGTTGGCAAGAAGTCAACTCACATGACATAGGAGTCAGATGATGATCGCAGAGGAGTGAGAGGATGATTAGAAACCCAAGTTTCTAACTTGTAATTTCCCCTAGGAAAGTTCAAATGATGTTTGGTTTTTGGATAGAGGATGTAGCAATCACATGACTGGAAATAAAAACTTATTTTCCAGTTTAGATAGCAATATTCAGTGTGAGGTAAAGTTGGGTAATGACCGTAAGGTAAGAGTTAATGGTAAAGGTGTGATTCCTATTTATACTAATAATGATGAAAGAAGAAAAATAGATGATGTTTATTATGTACCTAATATGAAATGCGATATGCTAAGTGTTGGAGAACTGATAGAGAAAAATTACAGAGTGTTCTTTAAGAACAAGTGATGCAGGAGCATCTCCCACGTCAAGTAATCCAGCACGGAATGCAAGTGGACAGTTGGACAAGCCAGCACAAATTTTGAAATCACCTTGGGAATTGATGCGCCATATTAAATGAAGCCATTAAGATGAGACACACTTGTAAATGTAATCGGGACCTTGAGCCATACGCTCTCGTCCTTAGTAGGTAGGAGGCATTTAAGATAGTTAATGCAAGTAGATAGGAATTAAATTCTAGATTAGATTGTTTGAGAGCGCAAGAGGTAAACAGAATATAGACACCATCATTGTGTGTTGTAACATTATTATGAGCATTTGTGTATGAAGAACTCAGGAGAGAAGCAGAGAACTATGTAAGAACACCCATGTACAGATCTTGAATTAACAGAAGGAAATTGATTCAAAATTCATGGCGTTGTGTTATTCTCTGTGTATGTATATTGATTGATATGCTCATAGATGTTTTCTTCTTGTTATGCATTTTTTGTTATGCTGTGTATATGATTTCATGTGTTGAGATTGAAGTCTGAGAGGAAGTAGAGTGAGTTTCAACTGTTTCTCTATCTGAGCAAGAATTCCTGCAAGGAGTGCAGTTGAAGTCGTCCACAAGGAGTGCGTTGACGAAGGGCTTAGGTAGTCTAACTCTTGTTCCCGTTCAGCCAAAGTGAAATTGGCACACAAGAGCTATGCAAGGAGTGCGGGGGCCAGGGAAGGTCTCAGGGTTGTGAACCTGAGCAAGCATTTGGAAGACTGTTGCTGTAGGAGTGCACAGATTCGAAGGTTCTCAGATATTGGAAAGTATCTGAAGGTTGCCGCAAGGAGTGCATGCAAGGACCCTCTTTGAGGCTCGAAGTTGTGAGCAGCTCAGGAGGGATAAATCCTTTGAAGCTATTTAAGGTAGCACAAGGAGTTGGAGAGTATCAAGTGATTCAAGGCGACGGAGTTTTGTGTCACAGTTGATTAAGTCTGGGAAGGAGTGCTTGGTTCACTTCGTGAAAGTATCAAGAAGGGAAAAGACAGACAGACAGGATCTTGTGGAGAGGATCTGTGAAATCCCACCAACCGTCCGATCTGGTAAATAAGTGAGGAGGTTACGGCTGCATCCGGAGCTCAAGCTCTAGGGATCGTGAGCCGTTGGATCATCAAATAGTTACCCGTCAACCATTCGTTTGACAAGAGTTGCACAGGGTTTAAATGCTCGTGAGAAGAGTGGAAAACCCGAGAAGCATTAGGATATTGAGGCATCGGGGTTCGAGAAATCAGGAATCTCGTGGACCATAGATTGGCAAATCCATCGTGGAAATACCGACGAGCTCAAAGCCGTCCATCTGTTGGGATAGGTGGAAAGAACCAGGAGTCATCAGTATATCGGAGGTTCAAAAGTCAAGAGACTGAGACCTTTTGAGTTCTGAAACAGCGAGGGGATCATAGCCGTGGATCTCAAGAAGGACATGTGTCGTGTGATCACTCAACCCAGGATTTGGTCATCGGGGCTCATATAGGTGAATGGTTTGACTTTTTGTTTGGTGAAGTCCAAGGTTTGATATGAACCTTCCATCAATTGGGATGCGTGTCAGAAGATTTGACAAAGTCGGGGTTCGGCGTATCGAAGGTCCTGAGGAAAGGATACTCTTACAACTTGGAATAACGAATTCCCATTCTCCGAAAAGAGGAGAGATCTATGTGGGAACCAGCTGACGTCACCTCGTCAGAACGAGGCATTGATATTGAAGTCGCAGAGGCCTGAGAGCATATCAGGTTCGTTCATCTATAGGGGACACGTGGTGACAATCGAGGCTATCGGGGGAAATCCCGACAGGGAAGCCAAATCAGTATATCGAGATTCGGTGTTTCGTGAATCCTGAAGACAAGGCAACCTGAGCATTTGAAATTGTGAATCGTGAAATATCAAGGAGCAGTGAGAACCGTCCATCCTTGAGGACGCGTGGCTGAGATCGAGACCTCTAGGAAATTCCCCGAAGGAAAGGCATATCGGGAAATCGACATTCGTGAGATCGGGGGAATCGAAGGGCCGAAACATACGCATTAGGATTCGCGACCTTGCGAGCTCCGAAATGCCGATGGAGTAAAGGGGTTGTTGAAAGGTCAAATCACAAATGCATCGGAGGTTTGGCGTATTGGGGATTCGTGGAACCAATGCTTGACCATTGACCTCGCAATTCTGCGAAGTCCGATCTCCCGATAATAAAAAGGGAGATCCCGAGAGAGAATTTTTTGGGTGCGGATATCCCGATAGGGAATAGAAGAGATAATTAAGAGTTCTTCGGGCCCCAGGGAAAGAAGGATCCTGTGAGCGGACGTGCTTGCGAGCGTGCCTGTGTCAAGTGGTATTAGAGCTTAGAAAAGATTCTTTGCTTTCTGTAGCGGGGAAAAGGAAGATTCACCATGCCGCCGAGGAGAAGAGATAGACAATCACCCGATCCGAAAGAGGAAAGAGAGATGTCCAGAGGAAGGGGTAGAGAGGTACATAATCCAGAATTAGAAAGAGATCTTCATAACATACACGCTAGACTTGTGTACATGGAGATAAGACAAAGACACTCAGGTGATGTAGGAGATATCAGTGAGTCTGAAAGTGAATATGATGCTAGACATGGAGAAGAAGAAGTCACAGCAGAAGATGCAGCCAATGAATGCTTGCTTAAAGCTGTTGCAAGGATGGGTGCAAAGGCAAAATGGACATTCCAGTTTATGAGGGAAATCTGGATGTAGAAGAGCTTCTAGACTAGATTATAGCTCTGGACACTTACTTTGACTATGAAGATATCGAAGAGGACAAGAAGGTCAAGCATGTTGTCACAATATTAAAAGGACATGCAGCCTTGTGGTGGGATGAACTACAAGAGGATAGGCGTTGCCAAGGCAAGCAAAAAATTAAGAGCTGGGACAAGATGATTTCAAAGATGAAAGAAAAATTCATCCCCAGGGATTATCAAATTACTCTGTTCAGGAGAATGCAGAACCTGAGATAGAAGCTGATGACAGTAAAGGAATATACTGAGGAATTTTACAGGTTGAATATCAGGGCAGGTCATCGTGAAAGCAATGACGAAAAAGTGGCCAGGTATATGAATGGCCTGAGATATGAGATTCAGGATGAGATGAGCATGGTAACCATCCAAACGATGGAAGATGCTTATCAGATGGATCTGAAAGAAAAAGAGAAGCTAAGATGAAAGCAGAGTCAGAGGGGTAGAGGCAGAAGTCATCCCAGAGGCAAATCAACTGCCCAGGAAAGAAGCCAGAAGCCCAGGGATGACTGGAAGAAACCTCAGACACGAACGGAGAGAGGTGGAATCTCACAGAGAGGGCCATATGTTGAATAGAGAATACAACATAATGAGTAGAGAGGAGATTATGCTGATAACAACACTTTTCCTCGTACTAGAGGTAGAGGAAGAGGAAGAGGTGGAGTAATCAGATGCTTCACATGCAGAAAGAATGGGCACAAGTCTTACGAGTGTCCAAAGAACAAGAAAGAAACTGGAGAAACTCATATTGCCGAAGCACAGAGACAATATGTTGAGACAGAAGACGTTGAAGGTGGAAGGTCGTTGATGATGCAAAAGGTTCTCTTAACACCAGAGAAGGAGATGGAGAATTCAGCGCAGAGAAACAGTCTTTTTAGGACTACTTGCAAGACCAAGGACTGGGTATGCAAAGTCATTGTAGATAGCAGTAGCATGGATAATCTCGTTTCAACCGAGATGGTAGAGAAGATGGATCTGGAGACGACTGATCATCCAAGCCCATATAAAGTTTCGTGGCTACAGAAAGGACACCAGGTAACTGTCACTAAACAATGCTTGGTTGAATTTAAGATAGGAGGATATAATGATAAAATCTTGTGTGATGTTATTCCTATGGATGTTTTTCATCTATTGTTGGGTAGACCATGGAAATATGAAAGAAATGTGATTCATGATGGGAGAATGAACACATACACCCTGGAGAAGAATGGGAGGACACACATGTTTCTTCCGATACAGGACAAGGAGGTGAAACCGGAAGTAAGCAACACAATACTTCTCATGAGTCGGAAGGAACTTCTTACCGAGGTTAAGAAGAAGGAGGATCCACAATTCATTGTGGTCAAGAAGCTGAGGATTGTTCTGACTAGCATAAGAGTGGATTATTTACCATAAAAGGTTCAGGAACTGCTGGAAGAGTTCGTTGACATTGTAGTGGATGAATTACCTCATTCGTTGCCACCGATCCAAAGTGTGAGTCATCATATTGATCTCATACCAGGAGATAATTTACCAAACAAAGTTGTGTATAGATTGATGCCGCAGGAAAATGAAGAGGTTAAAAGGCAAGTCCAGGATTTATTGGACAAAGGATTAGTCAGGGAAAGCTTGAGTCCATGTGTTGTTCCGACACTACTCAATATGAAGAAAGACGGAGGCTGGAGGATGTGTACCGACTCAAGGGAGATCAACAAAATAACCATCAGGTACAGATTTCCATTGTCGAGGATGGATGATCTGATGGATTGCTTAAGTGGAGAAAGGTATTTTGCAAAGATTGATTTGAAAAACGGTTATCACCAAATCCACATGAGGGAAGGTGATGAATGGAAAACAACATTCAAAATAAACGAGGGTTTGTATGAATGGCTTGTTATGTTGTTTGGCTTAACAAATGCACCAAGTACCTTCATGAGGTTGATGAATGAAGTCCTGAAGGAGTTCATTAGGAAATTTTTCATTGTGTATTTGGATGACATACTCGTTTTTAGTAAAACGACAGCGGAGCATCTGAAGCATTTGGCTACAATGATACATAAATTACAGTAGGAGAAGTTGTTGATAAATATGAAGAAATCCTCATTCATGAAGACAAAAATCATTTACTTGGGGTTTGTTATTTAGGCAAATGAGTTGAGGATGGATCCAGATAAGGTGGAGGTAATCAAGAATTGGCCATCACCGAGGAATATATTTGAGGTGAGAATTTTTCACGGATTGGGTAGTTTCTACCGGAAGTTCATCAGGAATTTCAGTGGAATTAGTGCAGCAATGATGGATACAGTGAAGAAAAGACATAAATCTT
The DNA here is from genome assembly GCA_009831015.1 of Picea engelmannii. Taxonomy (NCBI): domain Eukaryota; kingdom Viridiplantae; phylum Streptophyta; class Pinopsida; order Pinales; family Pinaceae; genus Picea; species Picea engelmannii. The sequence continues at coordinate 560,068 of ML782576.1, forward strand.
TTCACTGGACTGAAGAAGCCAGAAAGAGTTTCAATCTATTGAAAAGGAGGATCACGGAAAAACCTGTTCTGGTGTTACCGGATTTCCAAAAGACATTTCAGGTGAAATGCGATGCAAGTGGATTTGCAATTGGAGCGATATTGAGTCAGGAAGACAAGCCGATAGTGTACTTCAGTGCGAATCTGAATGAAGCAAATATGAAATATTCCACTTATGATAAGGAATTTTACGCTATCATACAGGCACTAAAGAAGTGGAGGCATTACTTGATACCCAAAGAATTTGTTTTGTACAGTGACAATCATGCACTGCAGTTTGTGACTCAACAGGAAAAGTTGAATCAGAAACATGTCAAATGGGTTGAGTATATGAAGCATTTCACATTTCTGATAAAACATATTTCTGGTATTTCTAACAAAGTTGTTGATGCTTTGAGCAGGAAGTGTTTGTTGTTGCAGGAGTTTCGAGTCAAAACGTTGGGTTTTGATGATCTCAGGGACATGTACGCAGATGACCCATATTTTAAGAAGGCATATGAAGCAGCTGAGAATCTAGTTCTCAGGGATAGAAGCCAATGGGCCGAATACAAGATCCAGGAGGGATTGTTGTTTAAGGGAAATTAGCTATGTATTCTGAATTGCTCCATGAGGGAGAATCTGTTAAAGGAGAAACACAGTGGAGGATTAGTAGGACACTTCGCTCATGACAAAACGTTCGCAAAATTAAACGAATCATACTTTTGGCCAGGGATGCAATCAGAGGTCAAGAGATTTATAGACAGATGTATAATTTGCCAGCATTCAAAGGGAAGGAAGTAGAATGCAGGGTTTTATCAACCATTTCCCATACTCGAGAGGCCATGGGATGCAATTAGCATGGATTTTGTGTTGGGGTTGCCAAGGACACAAAGAGGTTGTGATTCAATCTTTGTGGTGGTGGATATATTTTTAAAATGGCACACTTCATTCCATGTCAGTAGACCAGTGACACGACTCACATTGCAAACTTGTTTTTCAAAGAGGTCATTCGACTTCATGGGTTTCCAAGGAGTATTGTTTCAGACAGAGATACAAAATTCATAGGGCATTTTTGGAGGAACTTATGGAAGAAACTGGGAAATAAATTGGCATTTAGTTCAGCTTATCATCCTCAGATGGATGGACAGACAGAAGTGGTAAACAAAAGTCTAGGATATTTGTTGAGAAGCTTGGTGACAGAGCACCACAGCCAGTGGGACAATGTATTACCATAGACAGAGTTTTCTTATAACGACTCAGTCAACAGGAGCATAGGATAGAGTCCATTTCAGATTGTCTATGGCGTGCAATTGAGAGGAATTTCTGAATTGAGGGATTCAAAACAGAATGCAACTAGGAGCGCTAGTGCAGAAGATTTTGCAAAGGTGATGAAAGAAATTCACAGCCAGGTGAAGGAGCGACTGCAGAATTCAAGCTAGGAATATAAGTGTGGAGCAGATCAACATAGGAGACAACTTCAGTTTGAAGTTGGTGATATAGTTTTGGCACATTTGAGGAAATAAAGATTCCCAAGAGGAACATATAATAAGTTGAAGATGAAGAAAATCAGACCATGTAGGGTCTTGAGAAAATTTGGGGCGAATGCTTATGAGATTGAATTACCCGATGGGATTGAAATTTCTCCGATATTCAATATCTCAGATTTGTACCCATATAAGCCTGAGGACGAAGGAGCATAAAATGAACAGTCAGAGGTTTAGTGGCAAAATCAGATGCCAGTTGCAGAGAAGTCGCAGATGGAGCACATACTGGATAAAAGAATTGGTAAGAAGACCAGAAGGAAAGAATATTTTGAATACTTGGTCAAATGGAAAGGCCATATAGTTGAATATGCCAGCTGGGAGACTGAAGTAGAGATACAGAAGCATGGACATACCGTACAAGAGCTCATGGGCAGGAGCCCATGAAATTTTTCAAGCGAGGGAGTATAATGTAGGGTCATCTCCCACATCAAGCGAGCCAGTGCGGAATGAAAGTGGATAGTTGGACAAGCCAACACGAATTTTGAAATCACCTTGGGAATTGATGCACCATATTAAATGAAGCCATTAAGATGAGACACACGTGTAAATGTAATCAGGACCTTGAGCCATACGCTCTCTTCCTTAGTAGGTAGGAGGCATTTAAGATAGTTAATTCATGTAGATAGGAATTAAATTCTAGATTAGATTGTTTGAGAGCACAAGAGGGAAACGTAATATAGACACCCTCATTGTGTGTTGTAACATTATTATGAGCATTTGTGTATGAAGATCTCAAGAGAGAAGAAGAGAATTGTGTAAGAACACCCATGTACAGATCTTGAATTAATAGAAGGAAATTGATTCAAAATTCATGGCGTTGTGTTATTCTCTGTGTATGTATATTGATTGATATGCTCATAGATGTTTGCTTCCTGTTATGCATTTGCTGTTATGCTGTGTATATGATTTCATGTGTTGAGATTGAATTTTGAGAGGAAGTAGAGTGAGTTTCAATTGTTTCTCTATCTGAGCAAGAATTCTTGCAAGGAGTGCAGTTGAAGTTGTCCGCAAGGAGTGCGTTGACGAAGGGCTCAGATAGTCTAAGTCTGTTCTCATTCACCCAAAGTGAAATTGGCACACAAGAGTCGTGCAAGGAGTGCGTAGTCCAGGGAATGTCTCAGGGTTGCGAACCTGAGCAAGCATTTGGAAGACTACTGCTGCAGGAGTGCGCAGAGTCGAAGGTTCTTAGATATTGGAAAGTATCTAGAGGTTTCTGCAAGGAGTGTGTGCAAGGACCCTCTTTGAGGCTTGAAGTTGTGAGAAGATTAGGAGGGATAAATCCTTTGAATCTATTTAAGATAGCATAAGGAGTTGGAGAGTATCGAGTGATTCAAGGCGACAAAGTTTTGTGTCACAGTTGACTAAGTCCGGGAAGGAGTCCTTGGTTCATTTCGTGAAAGTATCAAGAAGGGAAAAGATAGACGGTCAAGATCTTGTGGAGAGGATCTGTGAAATCCTGCCAGCTGTCTCATCTGGTAAAGAAGTGAGGAGGTTATGGCTTCATCCGAAGCTCAAGATCTAGGGATCGTGAGCCGTTGGATCATCAAATAGTTACCCGTCAACCGTCTGTTTGACAGGAGTTGTGGAGGGTTTAAATCCTCGTGAGGATAGTGGAAAACCCGAGAACCATCGGGATATTGAGGCGTCGAGGTTCGGGAAATCGGGAATCCCATGGACCAGAGATCGGCAAATCCATCATGGAAATACCGACGAGCTCAAAGCCGTCCATCTGTTAGGACAGTTGGAAAGAACCAAGAGTCATCGGTATATTGTAGGTTCAGAAGTCAAGAGCCTGAGACCTTTTGAGTTCTGAAACAACGAGGGGATCATAGCCGTGGATCTCAAGAAGGACACATGTCGTGTGATCACTCAACCCGGGATTCGGTCATTGGGGCTCATATAGGTGAATGGTTTGACTTTTTGTTTGGTGAAGTCCAAGGTTCGATCTGAACCGTCCATCAGTTGGGATGCGTGTCAGAATATCTGACGAAGTCAGGGTTTGGCATATCGGAGGTCCTGAGGACAGGATACTCTTACAACTTGGAATTGCGAATTTCGATTCTCCGAAAAGAGGAGAGCTCCATGTGGGAACCAGCTGACGTCACCTCATCAGAACGAGGCATCGATATTGAAGTCATAGAGGCCTAAGAGCATATCAGGGCCATTCATCTCTAGGGGATGCGTGGTGACAACTGAGGCTATCGGGGGAGACCCCAACAGGGAAGCCGAATCGGTATATCGGGATTTGGTGTTTCGCGAATCCTGAAGACAAGGCAACCAGAGCATTTGAAATCGTGAATCACGAAATAGCGAGGAGCAGTGAGAACCGTCCATCCTTGAGGATGTGTGGGTGAGATGAAGACTTCCGGGAAATTCCTCGAAGGAAAGGCATATCAGGAAATCGACATTCCTGAGATCGGGGGAATCGAAGGGCTGAAACATACGCATTAGGATTCGCGATCTTGCGAGCTTCGAAATGCCGATGGAGTAAAGGGGATGTTGAAAGGTCAACTCACGAATGCATTGGAGGTTCGTCGTATCAGGGATTCATGGAACCAAAGCTTGACCATTGACCTCGTGATTCCACGAAGTCCGATCTCCCGATAAGTAAAAAGGGATATCCCGAGAGAGAATTATGTGGGTGCGGATAGCCCGATAGGGAATAGAAGAGCTAATTAAGAGTTATTCGGGCTGCAGGGAAAGAAGGATCCTATGAGAAGACATGCTTGCGAGTGCGCCTGCGTCAACAAGGTATCTAAAATTTGTGATAAGTATCCAAGTAAGAAGTTGATTTCGAGAGTAGAGATGACAAAGAATAAAATGTTTCCACTTATTATGAGAAATGATTGGACTCACTCTTTGAATTCTTATAAAGATAAAGGTTTGGACGAGTAATTGTTATGGCATTTGAGATATGTCCAGTTACATTTTTGAGTCAATATTTGTTGCAGAAGAAGAAAATGGTGAAGGGGTTTCCCATTATTTAGCGACCAACAAGCTCGTGTGAGAATTTCATACTTGAAAAGAATCACAGGGATAAATGTATTTCTGGAGTTTCATACATGGATAAAGATCCATTGGAACTTGTTCACACAGACTTATGTGGACCGATGAAAACATATTCATTGATTGGTAATGTCAATTTTATGAATTTTATTGATGATTTCATTCAAAAAACTTGGGTTTATATGCTAAAGGTGAAGTCTAAATATTCTGATATATTTAACAAGTTTAAATTTATTATTGAAAAGGAGAGTGGTAAATATATTAAATATTTGAGATCAGATAAAGGAGGTGAGTATATGATAACCGATTTCATGGACTTTTATCAGTCTCATGGAATCAAGAGACATTTTACTACTCATTATACTACATGGTAGAATGGTGTAGTGGAAAGGAAGAATCAAACCATTATGAATATGGCTCGAAGTATGTTGAAGGAGAAACATTTTCCAAATTAATATTGGGGTGATGCAATTGGTTTATCAGTAAATATTCTGAACAAAAGTCCAAATAAGAGTGCAAAGAACCAAGTTCCCTAGGAAGATTGGAGTGGTAATAATAGGAGCGTATCTCATTTGAGGATTTTTAGGTGTGTAGCTTATGCACATTTAACTGAAGAGATGAGGAAAAAGTTAAATGATGGAAGTGAGAAATGTGTCTTTGTTGGATACAGTGAGGATTCTAAGGAATATATATACTCTATAATCAAATCACCAAGAAGTATGTTATCAACAAATATGTTGAGTTCAAAGAAGAAGAGGCTTGGGATGGTAGCATTCATAAAATTGTTTTAGATGGAGATGAAATATCACATGAAGATGATGATCGAGATGAGCAAGACATATAGGGAAGACAATTGATTCCACAGTCACATGTACACCTAGAAAAATAACTCTTGTAAGAAAATCACTAGCAATCTGTTGGCAGCCAATTCAATTTTTTCCATTACCCTATAAGCTGCCTACACCTATGTCTTCTGAACTTCAAATTGCCGTCGGATTTTGCAAATAGACGATATTTTCATTTCATGCGACACTTACAAATTGGTTTCAATTTAGGTTTCAAGACTGTAAGGGTGAAAACTCCTCCATCATTATTTGAACTGTCATGATCTTCTCATTGATAGTCTGAAAGGAACTTACCTTTGGTTTATTATTGTATGGTTAAATGAATTTTCAAACTATGCCTATTCTTACTTTGATTGCGCAATTTGATTTTATTAAACTGGTAAGGCATTGATCATGAAAATTTATGTTTTTGGGACTTGCCTAGTCTTTCGATTGCATAGGGGTCATGGTTTTATTTTGTTTTTATATGATGTGATCCTTATTATAAGATCTTGGCTTGTCAAATGTTATGAAATCGATTGTCACAATGTTTTATAAACGTTTGGTTACACACTTATACGATGGCACATATTTAACATTTGGGTTTTGAACATTCATGGTTTGAAATAATACATTGGCGCATTGGTATGTGATCCACCCCTTGATTTTTGGGTAGGCCGAACAATATGGTTTGAACTGTATTATGATTGATTGAACAGAGGTTGTACTTTGTCATTACTGCTTTGCATGGCAGTGAATAATCCCACCACCCTCACACACGCATATTGAATGCCTCCCCTTTGATCCTTCATGGTGGTTAGACCGAATGACTTTGTTCCTGTATGCTGGTGTTTGTGACCCTAACCCTTACCATGCGCTCGCACCATGGCTCCAGTCGTGATGGATGAACCGAACGGTTGCCAAGCTCTGTTGATGTTCAACAATGCTCACAATGACCTTGAGGAATTTGGATGGCTCCCGTTCATACAAAAGTTTGATGGTTTTAACCCTTGTGTGGCTCGACAATTTCCATTAACCTTTGATGGATGTCGAGCCAAGGTTGGGGATGTCCAATTGGAAATTGACGAGCAATTTCTCAGTTTAGATACCGGTCTGCCTGCCACTAGAAAACAATGATCCAAGAATTGCAAAGTGGAAGAGGTCCTGTCGACACTCCTCTTCCAGTCGCGTAAGGTTAGCTCCTGTGATAAAGGTTTTCCCGCGAACATGCTCAAGCAACGTTGGCACGATTTGCTAATGATAATCAAACAATTTATCACCTGCGAGGGTCAGTATGGGTTTTTTTTCTTACACCACCTTCATTTACTTATGGTTTTCATGGGCTATGAGATTAATATGCCTTATTACTTTCATAGAAGCATGTTTAAGATGTCTAAGAGATACAAAAGGAACCAAGCCGATAGCAGCCTTTTTCACTTTGGGTTGATTAAAATGATTGTTTTCTGTCATTTGGTGTTACACCGAGACTGTTGGAATGATTTCCTTGTTTGCAATTGTTTTGAGGATTCAAGTCCTCCACAGGTTGATAAACCTATGGTGACCGAGAACAAAGCTATACCCCCGATACCCTACAATATTCTATTACCTAAACCCTTACCTGAATCACCTACAGACCTACCCCACTTTGTGACCAAGGATGTCGAAACTGCTAAGCCTGTGGTGAAGAAACCTAAAGCCAAACCTACTGTTAATTCCAAAGGCAAAAAGAATGCCCGTTTAATCTCTCGAATGGAAAGAAACAAGTTGAAACCTCCTGCCAACCCTGACCCTATCATTTTGAGTGGAGATTCCGACTCAGAAGTGGAACGCTACCTGGCAAGTGAATATCCCTATTCGAAAGGTCTGTGTTCCAAACCCTCATACGAGTTTGTGAAAAAACTACCACCTTACTTGCCAAATGACCCTAATTACCCAGGCATTAAACTTCCTTGTGAAACCCCCGGTGATTCGTCAAAACCCTCTCCTGCTCTATCTCAACCAGCTGTGCCTCCCTGTGATCAGTGCAGATCATGGTTAGAAAGGTACTATCACGATGTGCCATGCTACAGTCCAAAATTCATTCTCTGGAGGATCAAGTTGCAAGGATTACCAGTCAAAAGGATAAATTGCAAACCACTGACAAGAAACAGAGGAAAACAGGTTCTATTTTGTTTAAGAATGCGGAGTTAGCTACAACAGTCGTGAATTCAAAATTAGCATAGCTCGAGCAACCTCACTCGTATGTCTGTCACTTGTTTATATGATAAACTCATAGCTCTGTTTACAGCGTGGATTTTCTTTGACACATAAGCATGCACTATATGCATAGTTTTGTTTTGGTTGATCGAATTTCGTTTCCTAGTTTAGCTTTGATTGGATTGTCTTCGATTCGATTGATCATGGTATGGATTTGATTGTTTCGATTTGGCTTAAATTGGATACTCTGTTATCGTTTCTATCCTTTCTAAACACAAGTTGTTTCTCGTATTCCAATTTTGAACACAATCAATGTTTCGATTTGAATTGGTTATATTGTATACGATATGGTTGACAATAATGGCTAACTGTTACGATTTTATATCCATATGATTTTCGATCAACAGGGATACAATTCGGGTTATGTTCAATATGATTCTGTTTCGTGGATAGATACGATTCATAACATTTGTACACAGTCGATTGATTCGCATTGTTTTATTCAACCGTGTTATCAGTTCGATTCGTATTTTAATGAAAATGTTGTTTGAATTCGATTTGAGGAACGAAATTGACTGTATCCAGTCTCACGATTTGTTTCTATAATTAAACTCAGTCGTATTCATTTTGATTATTTGCCCAGCTGATAATTATAACGTCTATTGATTCTATTAAGATTGCGATCATGATCTTACATGTTGCCTGTGCAAGGATCAATCACAAATTTGATTGGTTCGATGTTGTTGAAGTATGATTTCGTTACACATAATCGTAACAGTTTTTCCATCTATGCATTCGATTGAATGATATGAATTCTTGTTATATCATTATAGTTGTGTTGGATTAGATCGTATCACATACGATATCACGCATTGTTGATTTCATTTGAATTGAAACAGTCTTGTTATTGTTGACCCGATTTTATGGTAACAGTGAAACAGAGTACTCCTACCTCTGTTTTCGATTGAATCACTTTTGGTTTTGGTTTAAATTGAATGATAAAATCATGTGAGTCATTAGTGATTCATTTTTAATGTTTATTGGAAGAAAATTGAATTGAGTTATTTTAATGAGATTTGATTTGATATTTATTTGATCCTGTATGCTATTTTAGACTAGCTACAGAATCAGATGATTCTGTAGTTGAGTCTGTAGGGTTAGATTTTTAGTGTTTTGTTAATGAAATATCTTTCTAACTTGATATTTTTGGCCTATTGCAGATCAATTCGAAATGGCAATGGATGTGATGAGCAGTTAGGAGATATTTGGAATATTTCACTTGCATTTTATTTTCTTAGTTTAGTTGATTTTGGGATATCTCCCAGATTATGTAAAACAGTTTGATATTATCCACAGGGAGGTTTTTACCCTGTGGAGAGACTTATAAATACCTATCATTTTGGTAATAATCATCATCCTCATTCGTGGGAGAACAAGGATATGGAGTTCTAATACAGACTGAAGCAAAATTTGGTGTTTTGTCACAACTTTAGCTTCTCATTATATCAATATTTTGTTTCATGTTGTGTATATCAATTTGTATATGGTTAAAGACTACTTTAGCTATCTTAATCATGTGCAAATGATATAATTTCAATTATTGTAATCCATATCTGATTTCTTCCAAGCATATAAAAGATATAACAATTGTCTAATTCAGTTTGTGAATGACAGGTTTATCTTCTTCATGAGTTGAATTATTTAATATAAGTTTTTGCATAACAGGTTTCCCTTATTGTAGAGATTTATACATATTATAGTTGTTATGATTTTTTATGTCTTGTTTGTCCTATAAACACTTCAAATAGCAACACAACCTATCGTTTACGAGAAGCTTATGGACTAACCGGTGCGAGTTTCCTTCCTTTGACCAGCTTCGAAGTCATCATACGTAGGACAAATTAGGAGCGCCTCCAGGTCATTTAGTCGCTTGTTTGTTTACTGTTTTTTATTAGTAGTTTTGTTCAGATATTAGTTTAGTTAGATTTATATTATATTAGATTTTTTAATTTCAGTAAATATATTAGATCGTTTAATTTCAGTAGTCTTATTCATAAATTATAAAAATAAAAAAATATCTCTAGCTGTCTTAGGGCAGAAAACAAACAGAGTTTTACAGGTTTTATTTAAATCTACCAATTGTGTATATTGTATATTTGTGAATAAGTTGTACAATAACTGGTAATTAAACAGTAAATTGTTAGAGTTAGAGTAATAGTAATTGGTAGAATAGTTAGTGTAATTTGTATTTAGTTTTAGTTTATATAGTAGTTTGTTTCAATTAAATTAGTGTATTAATTTGTTTTTATTGTTAGTTAGTTTAGTTTCTTTTATTTTAGTTTTAGTTAGTTTGTTTAGTTAGTTTTAGTTAGTTTAGTTAGTTTAGATTAGTTTTCTCTTTGGTTTTCTTAAAAGACCTTAGAGCGGCCAATGGAGTCGTTAAACTCATCAGGGTGGTTCATTCCAAATGGTTTGGGTTATTTAGACAACCCCGGACAAGTTCCACTCTCTCAGTTGACGAACAGTCAATTTTGCCCGTCAACAAATGGCGCTAGAAGGAGGGCCTGAACTTAAATAATGGCACGAGGTGGTTGCAAGACTCCTCCTCCACCTAATAGCACACCTATAGTGACCAGAAGCCATTCACAAGATAATATTCCCCCTCAAACAACAACTACTTCAAACGAGGATCAACATATCACAGTTGAGCCAGCAACCCTTAATCCTACAGGTGGTGATATCCAAGAGATCGTTTGTCAATCTCTTATCAAAACACATAGTGGTTTAGCTAGTTTAAGGCGACCAAACCGTTCGTGGGGTCAACCTTTAGACTTCTGTGATATCAAAGAACAATTAGGTGATATTAACCTCGCTGTGAATCCTACAGATCCAAACACAAATCCTGCTGCAGGAGGATCTGGGATACCTCCTTCACCACCTCCTTCATCTCCTTCCTCTTCTGGAGGAGATTCCTCTTCTGACGAAGGCAATCCACCTTCTCAGGCCTCCACACCCACTACCCCAATGGCAAATCAGATCAACCCTGCTAGACCCTGGTTGGACCAGGATGTTGTAGTTGTACCCAGAGCCCAACACCCTTTACCTAAGCACCCGGAGAAATGGCTTCCTAAGTTTGATCATGAATCAAAATAGATAGCTGAAGATCATATCAAAAAATTTATGTTAGCCATCATACTCCGTAATGTTGAGCATGAAGACGTTGTCTGTAGGTTGTTCCCTTACACTTTTGAGGGTAATGCGTCCACTTGGTACTTTGCCCAAGAGCCTCATACCATAGTGTCTTGCGAAAAGTTTGAGTCGTGTTTTTTGGAAAAATTCGGAGATGGTAAACCTCCTGAAGTGTTAGTCATGGATCTTTTGAGCTTAAAAATGAACTCAAAAGAAAAAGTTAAAGATTTTAATCAAAGATTCTTAATGCTTAAAAATTGAATCCCTGCAGATTCTATGCTTGTTGAGAGTCTTGTAATAGCTTACTACACTAAATATCTACATCAAAGTATAGCTATTTGGGTTAAACGATCTAAAAAGGACACGTTTTTAGAAGCCTTTGAAGAGGCTACTCAGATTGAAAAAGACATACTTAGCCTTAAGGACTCTTCTAGCAATGAAACTGAGACTGTTTCTTCTTCCAAATAGAAGATTGAAATCCTCCCCAGACCTGCACAAAACAAAACACAACCTGAAAACTCTGATTTGGAAAATTTAACCAAAGTTGTACAAAAATTGTCTAATCAAGTTATAGATTTAAAAAGCTCGACTGAAGAATCTTCTTCGAGTAAATGACCCTACAAACCTCCTTTCCGAAAGCCTTTTCCCGCCAACCGGCCTAATCTAAACCTCGAAGGCTTGAACCTAGAAAGTTTGCAATGTGCTCTTCAGACAATTCTAGAGGCCCAAGATAACTTGATGCCCCCTGATATTCCTCAAGAGGAGGTTGAACAGGAAACAGTTCAAGAAGAAGAGTCTTCTCCAAACATCTTCAGACGCTTCTCGGATAACATTTTTCAAGCTAACTTTGAGTCTGTTCACCCTTACAACACTAGCAGTAAGACAACAAACAAACCTCCTACCGAGAACACTACAACTTCCCCCCCAAAGCCATCTAAATCAACAGAAATTAAACAAAGTAATGTCAGCCCTAAATTAGATTATGATGTTGTTGAAGATCTAAAAAAGTTACGGGCTAACATTTCCATTTATGAGTTGTTGAAGTTTCTATTTTTGTTACAGAAGATGTTGCAAAATATTTCAGAAAATAGCAAGAATGGTAATTCAAATGGTAGCAAGGTTGTGCAAAGCAAAGTTCCACAGAAGACTTCCACAAAAAATAATCTCGATCCTCAAGATAAAGGAAGCCTTCCTATAGAACCTGTAAATAATGTAGATAAAGTAGCATTAGAAACCGCGAGTAAGAAACCACAAGCTACTACTCTAAGTACTCGCAAGAATGTACCTCTTTTTCTTTTAAATTTCGAAATCTTCAACAAAAATGTGCATAATTGTATGGTTGACTCAAGAGCATCATCAAATGTGATGCCCTGGTCTGTCTGCCAAAAGATTAACACTGAAGTAGAACCATCTTCTTTGAAAATCATACAACTTGATCGAACAGATGTTAAAGTTATAGGCGAACTGAAAAATGTATTGATTAGATTATCGTCTAACCCAAAGGTTCATCAAGTTATTGATATAATTGTGGTGGATATTCCAGAAGTGTATGTCTATTTTTGAGCAGGGACTGGTCGGAGCAGCTACATGGTTACTTCGCAACGGACTGGTCTCACTTATGGCTTCCAAAAAATGGTAAGCCCAACAAGATCAGGGTGAATCATGAGCGTTACCTCAAGTTCACGGTCACAAATTTGAACGATCCTAATGAACCATACACACCTCCTGTTGATTCACCCGAAGTCCAAGGGATGGACACCTTCTTCGGAAATTTCATGGCTGAAGCTTTACCTATCAACAATCTGGAACAACAGTCTGAGATCATAACATGTACACAACCAACAACTTCTATGCAATAGTCTCATGAGCCCGATGGAAATCAAATTTGGTCTCTATATTTCAACGGTTCTAAGTTTAAAGAAGGAGCTGGTGCAGGCTGCATCATAATCGATCCGGCAGGTAACAAGACATTATTGTCTTGTAGGCTAGAATTTGAATGTACTAACAATACTGCGGAATATGAAGCTTTACTACAAGGTCTTAGAAAAGCCTTGGACATGCACATTCAAAATCTGGTTGTATTCGGCGACTCTGAAATAGTGGTCAGATAGGTAAGAGATTCTATACACTGTCTTTCCCTGCATATCAAAAGTTACCAGTCTGAGGTATGGAGTTTAATGAACAAATTTTCTTCTTTTAATATAAATTTCATTCCTAGATTAAATAATGTTGAAGCAGATCTACTAGCTAATGTAGCCTCTAAACTTCTTCCTGCAGAAGGCTTATCCCCAAACGCATTCTTCGTGGAGCTGTTGTTTCGACCATCTGTTCCTGACAATATCACAAACTGGAGAGTATTTGATGATGATCAACAGATCATTAACTTTCTTCACATGGAAGAAACCTTTCAAGGCACAGTGATAGATGAACAAACGCACGACGAAAATTTGCACAACTTTACGGTAATACCTAATCCGAAATCTCCTGAAGCTCTATCGGACATGGTAAATTTCATACCCAAATTTGTTGTTAGATTGGAAAAGTTTTATGATTTTGAAGATAAATTTAAAAAGACGGTCAATTGCAAAACCAATAGTTCCTCATTGTCTTATGAGAAAGTCAATTTAGGGACTTGCGAAAATCCTCAGCGTATCAACTTAGGCTTGGGATGTTCTAGACAAGAAAAAGCTTCTTTTGTTAGATTATTTAAAGAATTTAAGGATGTCTTTGCATGGACTTACGATGATCTTAAAACGTTCGATCCTAATATTATACAGCATGTCATCTCGATGAAGCCCCAAACCTTACCCTTCCAACAGAAACTGAGGAAAATCCATCCTAAACTAGAATCGACCATACAAAAAGAATTGAATAAACTCCTAAGTGCTAAAATATTTTTTCCTGTTAGACACACTCAATGGGTATCCAACCTAGTCTCATTTCGGAACAAAAATGGGGAAATTCGACTTTGTGTCGATTTCCGGAACCTCAATAAAGCGTCTGACAAAGACAACTATCCTGTCCCTCCCATGGAACAGATATTGCAACAAGTATCTGGTTCCAAGAGGCTATCCTTACTGGATGGTTTCTCTGGATATAACCAAGTCTTGATGTCTCCGCCAGACCAACTAAAAACTACCTTCCGTACCCCGTGGGGCACTTATGATTATCGAAAAATGCCCTTTGGTTTGATTAATGTTGGTGCTATCTTTCAGAGAGCAATGGACATTGCTTTTAGAGGCTTAATCAATCACTTTTTAGTAGTCTACTTAGATGATGTGACCGTTTATTCTAAAAACAAAGACGATCATCTAGCTCACTTACGAGCCATTCTGCTACGATGTCGTAAATACGACATCTCCTTGAACCCCAAGAAGTCCATCTTTGCAGTAGAACAGGGTAAATTACTAGGATTCATTGTGTCTAGTGATGGAATGATTATTAACCCCGAGAGGACTCAAGTCATCGCTAAACTCCCACCACCTACCTCCAAAAAATCAATGCAGTCTTTCCTAGGCCAGATTAATTTCGTGAGAAGATTTGTCCCTAGCTTCTCTGAAATGGTCAGGCCTCTCCAGAACCTGATTAAGAAAGACACCCAATATCACTGGGGACCCACAAAAAACCAAGCTTTTAATGACATAAAGAAGTCCATAATAGACGCTCCGTCTCTCATGAGCCCTGATTTTTCTCAAGACTTTACACTTTATACTTTTTCCTCTGATCGTTCCTATGCCGCAATCCTAACTCAGAAGAACTCTGAGAAAAATGAAGTACCCATCGCCTTTATGAGCTCTACTTTCAAAGGTGCTAAATTTAACTACCCAGCTGTTGATCGGCAAGCCTACACTGTTTTCAAGGCAGTTAAGCATTTTCGGTCCTATCTTTTGAAGTCAAGGACGAAGGTTATTGTCCCCTACCCTGCCGTAAGGAACTTGTTAGCACAAAAGGAGTTGGGAGAGAAAAGAGCTAACTGGGTCACCTCCTTGCAGGAATATGACTTAGAGATCACCCCATCACAGATCGTGAGAGGCCAAGGGTTGTGTAAGTTTGTTGTTGATTCAGAAATAGGACAGCGAGAGGATAGTGATACGTCAAACCTAGAACAACACGACCGAAGTTTGATTTGTTGTGCACAAAACCTCGTAAGTCCTTGGTACGACGATATTAGATTTTGTCTTGAACATGGATCAGCACCCCGTCACCTTTACCCCACCAAAAGAAGAGCGTTGAGACTAAAGTCTACCTCCTTTTATCTAGTTAACGGTATACTGTTTCGTCAGAATTTTGACGGCGTACTGATGCGCTGCCTCGAAAAAGATGAAGCAGAAAGAGTCTTGCTTGAGTTTCATGCAGGAGAAGCGGGTGGTCACTTCGGTGGAAATACCACAGTTCATAAGGTTTTAAGAGCCGGTTACTACTGGCCGACGCCTTTTAGGGATGCCCATGCCTTGTGTCGTAAATGTATCATTTGTCAGAAAGCATCAGGGCGATTGCAAAAACCAGCCTTCCCCTTGCAACCCGTTTCAGTCGATTCTCCTTTCCAGCAATGGGGCCTTGATATCATAGGTTCTATTAACCCTCCATCCTCACAACAACACAAGTATATTGTGACAGCCAAAAACTGCTTTACTCGATGGTCCGAAGCCGCTGCGCTAAGAACTGTTAACACAAGTCAGGTGATCGCTTTTCTAAACTCGAATATCATCACTCGTTTCGGTATCCCTGATTGTCTAGTATTTGATAACGCTTCGTACTTTTCTTCTCTTGAGATGAGTGAGTTCGCTTTGGAGAAAGGAATAAAATTGAAGTATTCTGTTAGTTACTACCCCCAGGGCAATGGCTTAGCAGAATCAACAAACAAGAACTTGATCAAAATTATCAAGAGAACCGTGGCTGATAATCACAAGAACTGGCACAATGCACTTCTTAATGCACTATTGGATGATAGGGTAACACCCAAATCCACTATAGGTAATTCCCCCTTTTTTCCCGTTTATGGCAGAGAAGCCATTCTTCCACCTAACATTCTTCTTCCTTTTCTTCAATTGTCACAAAAAGTCCAAGAAGAAGACTGTCCCCCTTTAGAAAGTCGTATTAACGCTTTGATGAAGTTAGAAGAAGTAAGAACCCAAGCTAAACGTAAGTTAGACCAACATCAACAACTAATTAAAAGCTGGTTCGATTCTAATTCTGCTTCTAATAGGAATTTTGAAGTAGGCGATCTCGTCTTAAAGTGGGACAAACCACACAAAGGAAAGGGTGAGCACACCAAGTTTCAAAATTTGTGGCTTGGCCCATTTTTTATTGCTGAAAAGTTGGGTCCTAGTTCCTTTCGATTGTAGAATCTTGAAGGGCAGCTTGACACCTATCCGGTGAATGGCCAGGCACTGAAAAGATACTTCACCTGATTACTACCCTTTTATATTATGTAAATATTTCCTTTTGTTTTTATTTTTCCTTTGTTTTCGTTTTTGGTTTTGATTGGGATTGATCAGTTTTTTTTTTTTTTGGTTTTTGAAACATATGCATACCTGTGCAATGAGCCATTCAGACAAAGACCATGGGAAAATTTCTTCTCTGAAATAACTTCTGAAAGGTTGTACGAACATCAGTGATATATTTCTAAAACTGATATTTATGTTGGAAAATTGTGTTGTTTGAAAGAAGTTTACTAATTTCAATCTCTGAGCAAGGTTTGTCATGATTATATATTATCTTTTTACGCTGTCCCTTTTCCGTAAATGAATGACTCAAAAGGATGTCTCCCTGTCATAGTAAGTGTTTTAAAAATAAAACATTTTTGGAGCTGAATAAAGGATAGTGTCAAAAAATTATGATGAGGTCTAAAAAAAAATATATGATAAAATATCAAGATTTTCAGCGTCACCTCGCTCAACTATCCATAAAAGAAAAACAAAATAAAAATATTAATAAGAGTTTGGGAAGTGTTTGTAAACCCACCGGGATACTGAACAGGTCCACTGGCAGTGGGTAAATGCATGCATGGCGCCAAGACAACTTCGTCGGGGTGCTGAACAGGCCCGCTGGCAGCGAAGCAATGTCGGGTACATGAAAATCTGTAAAAAATTATAAGAAACCTCTTTAAAGTCCTTTATTCTGATCTAGAACTTCTTGACAGGATACAGATATCAGAGTGGGTTAAATGGAAACCCTGTCGAGGCTATGGACGCCTGCTGGCAGCAGTGGCCATGCCAACAGTATTGAATATTTTATCATTAATATCGTGACTTGCTGATCTTAAGACTGTTATTAGTTTTCATCTTTTAAAACATCGCTGGAAAAGATGGTAAATGATGATGTTTGTACAATTTTCTGGTTGTTGTTCTTGAAGTTGAAATTTTCTTAGCTGTCCTAATATGAATTTATTTCTTTTGATAGAGATAACTGCTTCTACCAGTGTGTCGCCATTGTTGGAAGCCAATTCAATTTTTTCCATTGCCCTATAAGCTGCCTACACCTATGTCTTCTGAACTTCAAATTGTCGTCGCATTTTGCAAATAGACGATATTTTCACTTCATGCGACACTTACAAATTGGTTTCAATTTAGTTTTCACGATTGTAAGCGTGAAAAATCCTCCATCATTATTTGAACTGTCATGATCTTCTCATTGATATTCTAAAAGGCACTTACCTTTGGTTTATTATTGTATGGCTAAATGAATTTTCAAACTATGCCTATTCTTACTTTGATTGCGCAATTTGATTTTATTAAACTGGTAAGGCATTGATCATGAAAATTTATGTTTTTGGGACTTTCCTAGTCTTTCGATTGCCTAGGGATCATGGTTTTATTTTGTTTTTATATGATGTGATCCTTATTATAATCTCTTGGTTTGTCAAATTTTATGAAATTGATTGTCACAATGTTTTATAAACGTTTGGTTACACACTTATACGATGACACATATTTAACATTTGGGTTTTGAACATTCATGGTTTGAAATAATACATTGGCGCATTGGTATGTGATCCACCGTTTGATTTTTGGGTTGGCCGAACAATATGGTTTGAACTGTATTATGATTGATTGAACAGAGGTTGTACTTTGTCATTACTTCTTTGCATGGCGGTGAATAATCCCACCACCCTCACATGCGCATATTGAATGCCTCCCCTTTGATCGTTCATAGTGGTTAGACCGAATGACTTTGTTCCTATATGCTGGTGTTTGTGACCCTAACCCTTACCATGTGCTCGTACCATGGCTCCAGTCGTGAGGGCTGAACCAAATGGTTGCCAAGCTATGTTGATGTTTGACAGTGCTCATAGTGACCTTGAGGAATTTGGATGGCTCCCATTCATACAAAAGTTTGATGGTTTTAACCCTTGTGTGGCTCGACAATTCGCATTAACCTTTGATGGCTGCCGAGCCAAGGTTGGGGATGTCCAATTGGAAATTGACGAGCAATTTCTCAGTTTAGCTACTAGTCTTCCTACCACTGGACAACAATGGTCCAAGAATTGCAAAGTGGAAGAGGTTCCGTGGACACTGCTCTTCCAGTCGCGTAAGGTTAGCTCTTGTGATAAAGGTTTTCCCGCGAACATGCTCAAGCAACGTTGACACGATTTGCTAATGATAATCAAACAATTTATCACCTGCGAGAGTCAACATGGGCTTGTTTTCTTACACCACCTTCATTTACTTATGGTTTTCATGGGATATGATCTTAATATGCCTTATTACTTGCATAGAAGCCTGTTTAATATGTCTAAGAGATACAAAAGGAACCAAGCCGATAGCAGCCTTTTTCACTTTGGGTTGATTAAAATGATTGTTGTCTGTCATTTGGGGTTACACCAAGACTGTTGGAATGATTTCCTTGTTCGAAATTGTTTTGAGGATTCAAGTCCTCCACAGGTTGATAAACCTGTGGTGACTGAGAACAAAGCTATACCCCTGGTACCCTACAATATTCTATTACCTAAACCCTTACCCGAATCACCTACATACCTACCCCACTCTATGACCAAGGATGTCGAAACTGTTAAGCCTGTGGCTAAGAAACCTAAAGCCAAACCTACTGCGAATTGCAGAGGCAAAAACAATGCCCGTTTAATCTCTCGAATGGCAAGAAACAAGTTGAAACCTCCTGCCAACCCTGACCCTATCATTTTGAGTGGAGATTCCGATTCAGAAGTGGAATGCTACCTGGCAAGTGAATATCCCTATTCAGAAGGTCTTTGATCCAAACCCTCATACGAATTTGTGAAAAACCTACCACCTTGCTTGCAAAATGACCCTAATTACCCAGGCATTAAACTGCCTTGTGAAACCCCCGGTGATTCGTCAAAACCCTCTCCTGCTCTATCTCAACCAGCTGTGCCTCCCTGTGATCAGTGCAGATAATGGTTAGAAAGGTATTATCTCGATGTGCCAATGCTACAGTCCAAAATTCATTCTCTGGAGGATCAAGTTGCAAGGCTTACCAGTCAAAAGGCTAAATTCCAAACCACTGACAAGAAAAAGAGGACAACAGGTTCTATTTTGTTTAAGAATGTGGAGTCAGCTACAACAGTCGTGAATTCAAAATTAGCATAGCTCGAGAAACCTCACTGGTATGCCTGTCACTTGTTTATATGATAAACTCATAGCTCTGTTTACAGCATGGATTTTCTTTGACACATAAGCATGCACTATATGCATAGTTTTGTTTTGGTTGATCAAATTTCATTTCCCAGTTTAGCTTTGATTGGATTATCTTCGATTCGATTGATCGTGGTATGGATTTGATTGTTTCAATTTGGCTTAAATTGGATAATCTGTTATCAATTCTATCCTTTCTAAACACAAGTTGTTTCTCGTATTCCAATTTTGAACACAATCAATGTTTCGATTTGAATTGGTTATATTGTATACGATATGGTTGACAATAATGGCTAATTGTTACGATTTTATATCCATATGATTTTCGATCAACAGGGATACAATCCAGGTTATGTTAGATATGATTCTATTTCATGGATAGATACGATTCATAACAGTTGTACACAGCCGATTGATTCGCATTGTTTTAGTCAACCGTGTTATCAGTTCGATTCATATTTTAATGAAAATGTTGTTTGAATTCGATTTGAGGAACGAAATTGACTGTATCCAGTCTCACGATTTGTTTCTATAATTAAACTCAGTCGTATTCATTTTGATTATTTGCCTAGCTGATAATTATAACTTCTGTTGATTCTATTAAGATTGTGATCATGATCTTACATGTTGCCTGTGCAAGGATCAATCACAAATTTGATTGGGTCGATGTTGTTGAAGTATGATTTTGTTACACATAATCGTAACAGTTTTTCCATCTATGCATTCGATTGAATGATATGAATTCTTGTTATATCATTATAGTTGTGTTGGATTAGATCGTATCACATACGATATCACTCATTGTTGATTTCATTTGAATTGAAACAGTCTTGTTACTGTTGACCCGATTTTATGGTAACAGTGAAACAGAGTACTCCTACCTCTGTTTTCGATTGAATCACTTTTGGTTTTGTTTAAATTGAATGATAAAATCATGTGAGTCATTAGTGATTCGTTTTTAATGTTTATTGGAAGAAAATTGAATTGAGTTATTTTAATGAGATTTGATTTGATATTTATTTGATCCTGTATGCTATTTTAGACTAGCTACAGAATCAGATGATTCTGTAGCTGAGTCTGTAGGGTTAGATTTTTAGTGTTTTGTTAATGAAATATCTTTCTAACTTGATATTTTTGGCCTATTTTAGATCAATTCGAAATGGCAATGGATGTGATGAGCAGTTAGGAGATATTTGGAATATTTCACTTGCATTTTATTTTCTTAGATTAGTTGATTTTGGGATATCTCTCAGATTATGTAAAACAGTTTGATATTATCCACAGGGAGGTTTTTACCCTGTGGAGAGACTTATAAATACCTATCATTTTTGTAATAATCATCATCCTCATTCGTGGGAGAACAAGGATATGGAGTTCTAATACAGACTGAAGCAGAATTTGGTGTTTTGTCACAACTTTTGCTTATCATTATATCAATATTTTGTTTCATGTTGTTTATATCAATTTGTATCTGGTTAAAGACTACTTTAGCTATCTTAATCATGTGCAAATGATATAATTTCAGTCATTGTAATCCATATCTGATTTCTTCCAAGCGTATAAAAGATATAACAATTGTCTAATTCAGTTTGTGAATGACAGGTTTATCTTCTTCATGAGTTGAATTATTTAATATAAGTTTTTGCATAACAGGTTTCCCTTATTGCAGAGATTTATACATCTTATAGTTGTTATAATTTTTTATGTCTTGTTTGTCCTGTAAACACTTCAAAGAGTAGCACAACCTTTCATTTACGAGAAGCTTATGGACTAACCGGTGCGAGTTTCCTTCCTCCGACCAGCTTCGAAGTCATCATACGCAGGACAAATTAGGAGCGCCTCCAGGTCAGTTAGTCGCTTGTTTGTTTACTGTTTTTTATTAGTAGTTTTGTTCAGATATTAGTTTAGTTAGATTTATATTATATTAGATTGTTTAATTTCAGTAAATATATTAGATCGTTTAATTTATGTAGTCTTATTCATAAAATATAAAAATATAAAAATATCTCTAGCTGTCTTAGGGAAGAAAACAAATAGAGTTTTACAGGTTTTATTTAAATTTGCCAATTGTGTATATTGTATATTTGTGAATAAGTTGTACAATAACTGGTAATTAAACAGTAAATTGTTAGAGTTAGAGTAATAGTAATTAGTAGAATAGTTAGTGTAATTTGTATTTAGTTTTAGTTAATATAGTAGTTTGTTTCAATTAAATTAGTGTATTAATTTGTTTTTATTGTTAGTTAGTTTAGTTTCTTTTATTTTAGTTTTAGTTAGTTTGTTTAGTTAGTTTTAGTTAGTTTTATTTGTTTTAGTTAGTTTAGTTAGTTTAGATTAGTTTTCTCTTTGGTTTTCTTAAAAGACCTTAGAGCGGCCAACGGAGCCGTTAAACTCATCAGGGTGGTTCATTCCAAACGGCTTGGGTTATTTAGACAACCCCAGACTGGTTCCACTCTCTCAATTGACGGACGATCAATTTCGCCCGTCAACAGAATCCCACCATCAAAACTAAGAACTCCCAAAACATATGAGTATTGTGATCCATCAGGTCATGGTGGACAAAAAACATGATCATAGGTAAGTGATGAATCAAATCCTACTTTAACTTCATTAAGAAACAAAATTAGAGGTCAAAATACTAGAAGTTTAAGATAATTGTATGAGAAAAATGATGAAGTAGATCAAGTTTCAAATTTTTCATTGATTGCATATTATCCTGTAAATTTTGATGATGTTGTTAAGAAAGAAGATTGGGTAGAAGATATGAATGAGGAAATTGATGCCATATAAAGGAATAATACTTGGGAACTTTTAGATTTTCCTGAAGATAAAAATTGTATTGGTTTTAAAATGATTTACAAGACTATGTTAAATGTTGAAGATGAAGTTGACAGGCACAAGGAAAGGCTTGTATCTCAGAGGTTCAATCAACCCAATATTGATTATAATGAAAATTTTGCACCTGTAGCCAGTCTTGATAGAGTAACAATGGTGTTAGCCATCATTGCACATAATAAATGGTGTATGTACCAAATGGATGTAAAATATGCATTTTTAAATGGTTTTATGAAAGAAGAGGTTTATGTGAAACAACCTCCAAGATATGAGATTGATGGACAAGAAGGTAAGATCTATAGGCTAAAGAAAACATTGTATGGATTGAAACAAGAACCAACAGTATGGTACAACATAATTGATGAAGAATTGAATAGTGAAGGATTCAACAAGAGTCCTAGTGATCCAACTTTGTATGCAAAGGTAAATCAAGAAGTAAAAATCTTGATTGTATGTTTGTATGTTGATGATTTGATTTTCACTGGAAATCTTTTAGTAGATGAGTTTAATACAACCATGAAAACTAAGTTTGAAGTGACTCATTTAGGAATGATGAAGTATTTTCCAGGCATTGAAGTAAATCAATCTAAGGATGGTATTTTTATTTATCAAACTAAGTATGCAAAGGACGTATTGAAAAGATTCTCGATGGCGAACTATAAACCAACTGTAACACCAATTGCAACTAGAAAAAAACTCAGTAAGAATGTATAAAAGACTGGTTGTAAGTCTTATGTATTTGACAACAAGAAGACCTGATATTGTGTTTGTTGTAAGTCTGATTTCTATATTTATGGAGACTCCGAAGAGTAACCATTCGCAGGCAGGAAAAAGGATCCTACGATATGTTTTCGAAACAATGTAAATTATGGTGTTTTGTACACATAAAATTCATAATTTAAGTTGATTAGATATACTAATAGTGATTTTGTAGGTAGTGTAGATGACAGGAAAAGCACATCAGGATATGTGTTTAACTTTGCATCAGTAGATGTAGCTTGGGATTCAAAGAAGCATCCCATTATGTCATTATCATCTGTTGAGGCAGAGTATGTTGCAGCAAAAGTAGTTGCATGCCATACTATATGGATGAAAAGGATTATGACTGAGTTGTTGCATGAACAACAAGAACCAACTCATATTTTCTGTGACAATAAATAAGTCATTTCTCTCTCATGTAATCATGTTTTCCACAAGCAAATATTGCTACAAAATATCATTTTATTCGAGAGTTGATAAACAATGATGAAATTTCTATAGAATTTTGCAAATTTGAAGATTAGTTTCCACACATGTTTACAAAGTCCTTAGCAAAGGAATTATTTGAAATTCACAAAAAGAACATTAGGGTTTGTGAATTGTAATATTGCATAGTTTTTTTGGGGGGAGAAATGATTAAGGGGGAGAATGTAAGAGATTAATCATTTCACATCCCAAAAGACAACTTATCTGAGTTGTTAGAATTTTGAAGAGTTACCACCACCCAAAAATTAATTGCCACTGCATTAACTGGCTTATTTATTTAATGATAGAAGAATTATCACATCCAAACTATGTCATTTCTGGTTGATCGAATTTCAAAGGGGAAATGAACCACCGTTCGTATCCACTGTTCGTATTATCTTCCTAGCCACCGTTCATATCTCTGTATATGAGCATCGTACCCTCCTTAGTTCGGCCCTTAATGAATCGATAAGTCGCAAATCCATGCCTTCAAGTGCTCCTTCTTTTTTGGATGAAGATCAAGATTGAGTTCAAGTTCCTTATTATCCAGTTGGAGATCGAAAACCATCAGTGGAGGTAAAGGTAGAAGCACCCAGGTAAGCATCATATCCCATTAGAGAGCCAAAGTCTCGCCTAGATTAAGATGCTCCATATCCAAGCACGGATCCTCCATTTATAGAGCCAATTCCAGTTGATGATGCCAATCAACTTGTGGAGTAGGATGCACGAAAAGGTAGAATAAGCACCGACGTACAAAATCCCATAACTCTATAGTTGCACAGAAATGAAAACCTACCCAGTTTGTGGAAAACCATAATGGGCCTAGCTTCAAAGCTATGCACAATTTCTCAGAACTAAGCTAGTATCTACCAAAAATCGGAACTAGCCAGGTATGTACACTTGATAGTAACACTACCAAATGTTGGAAACTCACTCCTAGGAACTATTGATTCCGTCAGAATGTCACTCCTAGTCAAATCCATATCATCACTAGTATAAACAACATCACTTCTAGAAAAAGAAAGGGATGTAGGAACATAAGCAAGAGAATGTACCACACTTTTTGGAACAGTTACATAGGTTGGAATACCACATATAGGAATTGGGAAGGAATGAACAAGACTCCTTGGAACATGTACAAATGATGGAACAAATCTCCTACTCGTTCAGTGAAAGGCCATACGTAGCCCCAAAAAAACTTAGACTAGGCATCCGTAGATCCAATCGCCTGCTCTTTACTTTGCCAAGGTCTATAGTGATAGTTTAAGAGTGGAAGGGCCTATAAAGCTATAAATTCCCGAGGAGTACCCTAACTACGATTAGAGGGGATTACCATGTTACATTTAGGGCCAAGCACCCTTTGGTACATTGATTGGTAACAAACAGTAACAACAATTATCTCACTCACACTCGGGGGCTCCTTTCGACCTCATGTTGCGATGGGCTTATTTTTCTTTCAGAATGATGACGAATGATTAATTCTCATTGATACCTTAACTGAGATCTTGGATCACATTAGTGATTGATTCCATATTGTTTAGCACATCATTTTGGTGGACATGCTTTTAGGGGCCTTCATTATCGATTATGTTAGCTAGATCATGCATTTCTCTTAAATCTCATGGGTGGGGAAGAAAAGTCGATAGATGCATTAATGTAAGCTAGATGACTTATACCATTTACGTAAGATAGATAATATATGTTTCCACTACCTTGTGGGTGGGGGGAGTCATTGGACCACACATTTCATCCGTACTGTATGGATCCGGATAGTAGTGAGTCAAATAGCTTCATTTTGGGATATGGTAGGGGTAGTAGTTAGTTCCACTGCTTGAGGATCCAATTTTGTATTTAAGTAACCAATACGCCTGTTCCGACGCTGTTCAAGTGCATACAAAAATTTTGTTGGGTAAAGTGTTCCATACACCCTTCCTTCTGTTGTTGGTGATTCTCAATATATATACCCAGATCGAAATCCAATAGCAAAAGTATTGGTTGACCCACTATCAGTTTCAAAGGTGAAGGAGAAAGCAATAGGACCTCATTAAGTTTACCCATTAGCTAAGACAGAGGCAACCAGATCAATAGGTGAATTTGTACTTGGAAATGGATACTAAACTACTGTTAGTTCTATTACTGGTCTTGGATCGAATGTTGATGAGATTTTCTCACCTTAAACTGGTGGATCAATAAGAGAAACTACTTCTTCGACCGGATCAAATGGAAAAGTAGAAACTCCAAGCCGAAATAAGCTCTCAATATGTAACTGGTGTTAAATATAATGTAACCTCAACAGGCTGACTGTACACTGCTAGTTGTCCTAGCCAGCTGTACTTTCTATTCTTGTTTTACTTGAGACTATTTAGCTTAGCTATTTCCCTTTGCATAGTACTTACTTCTTCATGAACTTCTTGATGTACTTGTTTTGTACCCTTCTTCTTATATTCTAATATACCATTTTCTGTTCTATTCTTTCTCTCTGCATTTTGTGCTTCACAATTTATCATGGTATCAGAGCTACATTAGTAAGCCTCTTCACACAGGCTGGAGAGCAACACGATCCTCAAACAACACAGAGCTTCATGGATCTTGAGATCATTTGACACAGACTTTTCACAATTCTTGGAGAGTTGTCCGTCATACTCTTGAAATATCCTCGCAGGAAACTTCCACGAGGAAGCAGAAACACGAGAAAGTTTCAAGGAGAAGAAACCCGAGAAGGAAGCAGAGACTGAGAAGGAAGAAATAGTAAATATTCTTGTTTAATTTTCAAAGATTCATCAAAGATTCATGAAGAAGAGCTGCAGGAGGCAGGAACTCTTGAAGAATTCAAAGAATTTTTTCAAATTCATGAAAGATAGTTGCAGAAAGAAGAAGAATTTAAAGCACCTCAGAAATCGCTCAAATTTGTCAAAGATTACAGCAGAGAACAAAGAACTCGTGAAATTCTTTCAAATCTTTGAAAGATTCACGAATTTTTCTTCAGCAGAAGAAAATCCTTGGAAAGGCAGTAAAGAACGCATCTCAGGTTCAAAGAACAACCGTCGCGGCCATAGTATTTGTCCTATGAACATATCTGAGGCGAAAATCCAGTTCATAAGGGATGAGGAGAGCACGGAAAAGGTGAAATAATTTCAGCCGTTAGATATTGCATAGAGGAACGATAGTCGTTGGATCTGCGAGAAAGTGCATGAGGCTTAGTCCTCTGGAGCGCCAAGGAGAAATTCGACTTGCGAAGTCATGAAGTCATCTAGTCCGTCCATCAAGAGACACGTGGCGAGATCTCGACATTTCGCTGACTCGCAAGGTGTAAAGGTCAGAAGATTGTCGTGAGAATTCGCGAATCGTGAAATCACGAGTGATTATGGACCGTTGGATTGAGATAGATCGTGAGCCCTTGATCTGATCCAATCACAAAATCAGGGATCGAGAGTTGGACGAGAGAAGGAGACTGCTCTCCAAAACCTCGATATGCGAAATCTCGACATCACAAATCACAAAGTCCTGAAAGGATTGTAAGCCGTCCATCTCAAAGGACAAGTGGAAACAGATCCAAGTGCCATCATTTTGGCATTTCGGAGTTCGGGATATCGGAGGTCTTGTTGATGAAAGGTTGGGACACTCCACGGCGAAAGTCCCGAAATCTCGAAAATATCACAGTCGTCCATTTGTTCGTACATGTGGAGAACATCGAGGAAACCGTCGGCATCTCGGCTACCGAGGTTTCAAGTTGATAGAGGATTTGGAGTCGCAACTCATGAAATCGTGAAACAATGAGGACCATCCATCTTTCAGGGATGCGTGGCATCAATCTAGGATCTCGGGAAATTTTTTGAAAAAGCGATTTCAGCAAAATCGGCAATTCGAATTTCGCGTTTTGGAAGCGCAGTGTTACAAGGAATCACGAGTCGCGAAATATAGATTTGTGAAATCCCAATAGGGTCTGGACCGACAGATCATCAACAGATCTGGACCATTGATTGTCCAACAGGAACATTTTGGCACTTCGGCAATCAGATGTTGGATTGTTCAGAGGACTCGTCTAAGGAAGTCCCGAGGTCAAATCTCACGAAACCAGAAACTCACAACGTCGACTCTCACAAAAACCTGAATTGCACACTTCTAAAATACCTGCAAGCAAGCAACAGACCTAGTTTTCTAAGAGACAAAAGACAGGTAAGTAAGAATTTTTTTTTCTTTCCTATTTTGCTGAACTCTGTAAAAAATGTCGATGTCTAGCAATTTAGGACCAACTCAGGGTCCGATTCTTCTTGGAAAGAACTATGAGTTATGGACTCTTCGGATGAGATCCTTCGTGCAAGCACAAGAGTGCTGGGATCCAATGGATCATGGATGTGGAACCAGATCCAACAGACTTTTCCGCCATGACTAATCAGCAGAAAAGTGCTCAGGCAACACAGAGAAACAGAGAAAAT
Source organism: Picea engelmannii (assembly GCA_009831015.1). Classification (NCBI taxonomy): domain Eukaryota; kingdom Viridiplantae; phylum Streptophyta; class Pinopsida; order Pinales; family Pinaceae; genus Picea; species Picea engelmannii. The sequence goes on from ML782576.1 coordinate 587,948, forward strand.
AAAGCTAAATTTTGGATTCAAAATTATGTGGATGACTTGATTTTCTCAAAAATCACATGTGCTGGTACTTCAAAACAGGCCTGGGACATCCTTAAATCTTCCTACCAAGGAAATGACAGGGTCTAAACAATTAAACTGCAAACCTTGAGAACGCAATTTGAGACTCTAAGGATGAAAGAGTCTGAAAATGTGGATCAGTTCATGACCAGAGTCATCGACATCGTGAACTAGATCAGATTGACTAGTGAAACCATCACTCATCAACGAATTGTTGAGAAAATACTCAGAAATTTACCAAAGAAATTCGAAATGGTTGTAACAGCAATCCTTGAATCCAAGGATCTATCATGTTTTTCAACAAATGAACTAATTGGTTCTCTGGTGACACATGAGACTAGACTGCATCTCATAGATGAGTCAATCTCCAATGCTTTCAAAACTCAATTCTCCTTCATGAGAGGGAGAGGCAGAGGAAGAAGCAAAGGTCACCAAGGAAGAGGGATAAATCAAAGTAACCCTCACTCTAGTGGAGGTAATAGACAACAGTATCCGAATCAAAATTTCCAAGGTCAAAGACAACAACAAAAAAATCAACATCAGAATTTCCATCCTCAAAGAGGCAGAGGGAGAAGATCAAATGAGAAATCAAGCATACAATGCTACTACTGCAAAAAGTATGGGCACTATGAATCTGAATGTAGGAAGAAGCAAGTAGATCAGCTCTCAGGCAGAGCAAATGTGTCAAATCACTCGGGAGAAAACTGAGGAGGTATGCTTCTCTCATGCCACAAGACTGAAGAACAACCTAAAGATCTCTGGTTGCTGGACAGTGGATGCATCAATCACATGACAGGTAACAAAGATTTACTTTCATGCATTGATTCTTCAATCTCATCTGATATAACACTTGGAAATGATTACTTAGTCAAAGTTCAAGGAAAAGGAACTGTTCTTATTATTACTAAACAAAATGTAAAGAAAGACATCAACAATGTCTATCATGTTCCAGATATGAAACATAATTTGCTAAGTGTAGGAAAACTCATTGAACATGGCTATAAGGTACTTTTTGAGGGAGCATCTTGCAAGATATATGACAAAATCCCAAGCAGAAAATTGATTTCTGAAATCCACATGACTCCAAATAGGATGTTTCCCCTTACCCTCAGAACTGCAAATTTGAGTCAACCATATGCACAAAGTGCATCAACCCTGAATGAAACAATGGTTTGGCATACAAGATTTGGACATCTACCATTTCAGAGTCTAATTCTTCTTCAGAAGCACTCCATGGTCAAAGGTCTTCCTACCTTTAAAGAGAAAATTCCCCCATGTGAGTCTTGCATACCTGGAAAACATAAGAGAACTAGTTTTCCACAATCTTCCAATCAAGCCAAACACCATCTTGAACTTGTTCACACTGACCAATGTGGACCAATGCAAACAGAGTCCATAGGTGGCAACTTTTATTTTCTAACATTTATTGATGATTTCAGCAGAAAAATATGGATCTATTTTCTTAGACACAAGTATGAAACTTTTGCAAAATTCAAATAATTCAAGGCAGAAGCTGAAAAACAGAGTGGCAAATATATCAAAGCACTCAGGTCAGATGGAGGAGGAGAATACAACACCAGATAATTTGCAAATTTCTGCAAATCACAAGGCATTATCATGGAAACAATAGCCAGGTATACTCCACAACAGAATGGAGTGGCTGAAAGGAAAAATCAAACAATAATGAATATGGCAAGAACACTTCTCAAAGAGAAAATTTTGTCAAATATTGTTTGGGCTGAAGCAGTAGCATGCTCAATTTATCTTTTGAATAGATCTCCAACCACCAAACTAAAGATAAAAGTCCCTCAAGAAGTATGGAGTGGGACAAATCTCAATGTTGCGCATCTAAGGACATTCAGATGCATAGCATACACTCACATACCTTCCGAATTAAGGAAGAAACTTGATGACAAAAGTGAGAAATGTATTTTCACTGGATATAGTGAAACATCTAAAGATTACAGGCTTTACAATCCGATCACCAAGAAACTAATTCTCAACAGAGATGTAAAATTTCTAGAAAATCAATTCTGGAATGATTCAAAAAATCAACAAATGGACAGTCAAAATCCATTATTGCCAAGTTCTGAAAATGCAGAAAATTCAGGACAACAAGTACCTCAAACTATTCTTCCAAGATTGCAAGTACAAAGACAACCTGAAAATTCTCAGGATAACTCAACCTTCAACAAAGAATCATTCTCTTAACCACACAATCAGAGAACTCGAAGTTTGAAAGAAATCCATCAGCAGTTGGATGACTTTGAACAGCACAACCTTTTTGCTTTAATGTCATGTCAACCTACATATTTTTAGGAAGAAGCTAAGGAGCCACATTGGGTTCAAGCCATGAACCAAGAAATTGACTCCATTGAGAAGAACACGACATGGGATCTTGTTGATTTGCCAACTCACAAGAAGAGTATTGGTGTCAAGTGGGTTTACAAAACTAAACTCAATGAAAGAGGGCAGATTGAAAAACACAAGGCAAGACTTGTTGCCAAAGGATTCTCACAACAACCTGGTACTGATTATGGTGAAACTTTTGCTCCAGTTGAAAGACTAGACACTAAAAGGACTCTATTAGCCATAGCAGCCCAACACAAATGGCAAGTATACCAAATGGATGTCAAGTCAGCATTCCTGAATGGTTTCTTAGAAGAAGAAGTTTATGTCGATCAGCCACCTGGATTTGAAGTCCAAGAGCAGCCAACCAAAGTATATCAGTTTAAGAAAGCCTTGTATGGCTTAAAGCAAGCTCCAAGAGCTTGGTACAATAGAATTGACACTTATCTGATCAAAGGTGGTTTCAGCAGAAGTCAAAATGAGCCAACTCTTTACACCAAAACAGATCAACACGATAAAATTTTGATTGTATGTTTATATGTTGATGACATGATCTATACTGGAAATCTTGAGTCAATAGATTTTAAACATGCCATGCAATCTGAGTTTGAGATGACAGATCTTGGCATCATGAAATATTTTTTAGGGACTGAGGTTCATCAATTAGCCAAAGGCATTTTTGTCTGTCAGCAAAAGTATGCAACCGACATCCTCAAAAGATTTCACATGGAAGAATGCAATCCAGCAGAAACCCACATACCACTAGGCACAAAATTGAGCAAGAAAGATGAAGGCCCTACAGTGGACCCTACTCTGTACAAAAGTTTAGTAGGAAGTTTGTTGTATATTACAACAACTAGGCCTAACATTATGTATGCAACCAACCTTGTTTCCAGATTCATGGAATCCCAAAAAGATTCTCATTGGAAAATGGCGAAACGAATTTTGAGATATGTTGCAGGAACTCTCAATTTTGGCTTATGGTACACTAAATCTGATAGTAATCAACTTTCTCGTTATATAGACAATGATTTTGCAGGAAGCCTAGATGACAGGAAAAGCACATCTGGACATGTTTTTCAACTGGGCATGAACCTGATATCATGGGCATCAAAGAAGCAACCAATTGTTTCAATATCTTCTGCAGAGGCAGAGTATGTCGCTGCTACCTCATATTCTTGTCAAGTTGTGTGGCTGAGAATAATATTGAAAGATATGTCACATACAGAAAAGGATCCAACTCCTATTTTCTGTGACAATACTTCAGCAATTGCTCTATCCAAAAATCATGTGTTTCACAAGAAAAGAAAACACATTGACACTCGTTTTCATTTCATATGCGAGCTAGTCAATACTGGTGATATTGTACTACAATTATGTGGTTCTCGAGATCAGCTTGCTGATATCTTTACAAAGCCACTAGGAAAATATTTTTTTGATTTTCAGAGACAACACTTAGGCATAATCAGTGCTGATGTTTGTAACTGTTGAGTTTAAGAGGGAGTGTTAAATATAATGTAACCTCAACAGGCTGACTGTACACTGCTAGTTGTCCTGGCCAGCTATACTTTCTATTCTTGTTTTGCTTGAGCCTATTTAGCTCAGTTATTTCCCTTTGCATAGTACTTACTTCTTCATGAACTTCTTGATGTACTCATTTTGTACTCTTCTTATTATATTCTAATATACCGTTTTCTGTTCTATTCTTTCTCTCTGTATTTCTTGCTTCACAATTTATCAACTCGAAATGGAACTGGGTAAACTACTTCTGGAATTGGATCCTGGCAGTTTTCTGAGGTTACTTATGAATAGGTCTGGGCAATCTCAGAACAAAGAGGTATGCAATTAAGGATGTTGGGTGTGAGACTAAACAAGATGGGTCAACAAATTTTGAAATTTCTTCTTTTACTCGGTAAACTGCGATTTCTTCTGCATCTTCTAGCACCGAATCCGAAACTGCCTATGGGTATCAATCTCGAACCAGAAGCTATGCACGTGCCTCCGCCTCTGTTTATGCTTTCTTTGTTACTAGTGAAACTTCTTACTCTGCCTCGTGATCTTAAGTATTCATGTCCTCCACCGGTATACTATTATCACTGATGAGATTACCTCTCCTCCATTGTGATTTTATTGTCAGTTACGGGTGTGGCCTAACTGTCTTTTTCCAAGTAGTTCATGCAACTTGCTTATATATGATATAACTTTATTTTTTTCCATATGGGGTTTAGGAGTATTCATTATCCCTAATGGACTTGACACCTACAACATATGGTCTTTCCCCTCCCATTATGTACCCTATAGGTTCCCATGTTGGAAGTGCACCCGGGATTCGCTTTGCATATGGAAAAATGGAAACGACTACTACTTCCACTACTCTTGTGATTGGTGATGCTTTTTAGACTGGATAGATTCTAGGTAAACCAGCTTTCAAATGTACTCTAGCTCCCTAGTAAACTACGCGATCTGGACATGGGGTTGTGACAGAGTTAAGGAATGTTGCCTCCCGATCTGGGTCTGGAATGGTTCGAACTGGATCATAAACTCTCACTAATAGCACTTCTTCTTTTGTTGATGTTATTGCTTAAGCAACTACTTGCTCGGATTCTTCTTGTGCATTACCTTATTGAACCTCTTCCCTACCACCTAGTTATACTTATGCTCTTGTAGCTGTGAACAATTATTATCCTATTATGTGAGCTTTTGGATGGACCGGCTTGGACAAGGGTTTAACAAGGGATGCTCGTACTGGAGTAACAAGGGATAGACATTGGTGATCATGGTGATACAATGTTACTAGTCAACTAGGGGCTATCTCTCGGCTGGTTGGTTCTGGCAGGATTTGTATGAAACCAACTCTGATGACATTGATACAAGCATAATTTATGGTTGTTATGGTATGGATATGCCTGGGATGGTATCTACTATGAAGGCATAAATATTATAGCGATACATTATTATTCTGATACGTTGTCCCAACTGTAAACACATGATCGAACGCTCTGAAGGTTGCTTGGAGATGACTTAATGGTATTGGAGATGAATTTAGTTTACTAAAAGAAGTTAGTATTTATAGAAAGTCTTTGAAAAATCTGTCTAGCATGGGATGGAAAACTGAGCTGCTAAGGGTGTTACGTGATCCCTGTCCATTGTAGCTGGAAGCTCTGAAGCCCGGATCTTACACAAGCCCGGATTTGATAATTTTTCAATTGAAGGTTGGGGTTTCCCAAAAGCATAAATATTATAGCGATACATTATTATTCACTGAAACATAGTGAATGGATGATGGGCGTATGGTAGGGTACACATTGATAGCTTACACATGAAAGGGGTTCGAATGGAAAAATGATATGGCGTGAAGGATGTGTACTATAGGGCTATAAGATGGATAGATATTCTTGTGTTAAGGATGCGTATGATGGGTATATTTTCCGGATATGCGTTCTTTGGACAGACTCTGTAGGCATCGTGGTGATCGTGGCCAAATGAAAAGTGACAAATAGCAGATAGTGGGGTGTGTTATTAATAGATGTGTACGCTCTACGAGAGATCATATGACTAGATAATTTGAAGTCGTGAATGATGCGTACTATAGGGTGTGATGACGTGTGATGGATGATGCATATGTAATACAAGATCCATGCACGGGGTTTGGATCAAATTTGTACACTAACCGCCAATCCATTCATACTATGCCTAATCCATACCATGCTATCTGATTGACCTATGCCCTGAGCTCTATACACATAATTTCTGAGATTAGCCTAAGTGGGACCTATGATGTTCACTATCAAGCACTGATCAACCGCTACATCACCGCTACTTCGGTATCACTACAATCGCTATCTAATCATTACGTTATCACTACTTCGTTACCTAACCAAGTGCATGTACCTACTGAACTACCTATGCTTCATTCATTTTGATTTTGGCAATCCTTGGCAATAATAACCTACTCAACTTCTCATGCACAATACGCAGCTCAACTCAATAGTGCATCCTCTATATATAATAATATGTAGTTCCCTCCTAACCCTCCTCACCCTTATGGGTGACAAATAAATAACCTATTGTCGAGAAAACAATCCTTTCCCCCCTCATGAGTAAGTAACTTGGACAAGCAGTCCTTCCTTGCCTTAAATAAAGTTACCATCAACTCAATAAATGGACAACTAAGTTTTTCTCTATGGAATTTCCTCCGTCAAACCTTCGCGGAGCTCCCTCAGGGTGAAAGAGTCTTTCCTCGTCTTTCCTCCACATAAGGTTGAATTCCTTTAATTGAGAAGGTCCTGTCCCTTTGGTTGAGCAGCTCCGCATGTCTATAAACCCTAAAAAGAACATATATTACATATATAAAAGGTGAAAGCATATGTGAAATGGAATAAGAAGGATAAGCCTTTGAATACGAAGAATACTGTTGGTGAAAATCTATGGTGGTTTTTCATATTTTAAGCCTTTTGTATATAATATTTCAAGCTCGGTGTGCCTCATATTTAAATTCTGTTGTTCCTCATATTTCTATGTTAGGGAATTGACTTCTTATATTCCTTTATTTTCACTTCAATTAGAAACATGGTTCCTTACCATGCTGCCCCTACATTCATATTCAAAGTTATCACTTCCTAGGGTTAGACCTGGGACTTAGTATAAGGTAATATTCTAAATTACCTAATGGTGTGACTCAATTAATCATCATTGAAAAAGTGACCCTACAGTCAGTCTTGAAGATGTTCCTCTAGTAAGTACCTGACCTTAACGAACTTTCAGTACCTTATGGGATGCACTTATAGAAAAGTAGATAATAGATTGACTACTAGATCCTTCCCATATCCTGCAAGATACCAGATATATAAAATATGCAGAACAGAAACGAAATGCTAGAAATGACAGAATAACAGTAAAATATCCAGCATAATCTTCACAATACACATAAATGATATACGAAATAGCAACAGAAATAGCA
>ML782576.1:600862-616202 GCA_009831015.1 Picea engelmannii
AAGCTAAGTGGTGGTGTGGTCAAGCCAATACCAGAGTACATCACCAAGGTACGGAGCAAGGCCGCCATTGACTCGTAGATAATGGATAATGACTCCTCGATTGGTAAGTAAGTCTTTCTCATGACTCCTTTATTGGTGAGTAATTCTTTCTAACTACTCTTTTACTAGTTGATCTCTTCTTTCAAGCCCACCCAGAGACTACATTCAAAATCATTATTGATGAGGAGTGACAGAAATCATTCTTATATAAAAAAGATACTTGTACCCTCTCATCAATAAGTAACTTGGACAAGTGACTACATTCCTTTATTTCTAAGGAAAACACCTCTAAAAAAGAGGTCTATATAAACCTAGTATACTTAGTCAGACAAAAATAACATAAGTAAGAAGGGCTCACTAACACAAGGCAAGTCCTCACTAACGTAAGTAATGAGGCAAGCTCTCCTTCAAATAAAAATAAAATGATTAGACCGAAATAGGAATTACTAGAGTGACCGATGGAAAAGGACTGAGAGTGAGGGAGTGATATCAAACGAATAATAAAAGATTAACTAAGACAGGCATATTTCGCATTTTGTGTCATTTTTCATTGAAAAAGATCCTTTATTTGTTAGGGGCACTCCTTTATTTTGTTAGGACAATGACCCAAAAAAGCTATTCTACGTTGGGTGGTTAAAAAAAATATTCTACATTGGGTGGTTAAAAAAAGGATATATACATATCTAAAGGTACGATGGTTCATGAAATGGGGTTTGAATCTCCTGATACCAAAGTTGAATGGGTTCTCGAGACCGACTAGGCAGTAACTACTGATGAGATTTCCTCGGTAAAGAAATCCCTAAAAGTGAGGATTCTAAGTCTTTTCCTTATGCGGCTTAAATGGCCTTTTGAGTTTTTCGATGGAAATATATATATAATATTGGTAAGTAAGTTTCTTCTTTATACTTCCCAATTGAGGAGATAAGTATTAGAACGAATTCCTTATCGCGAAGGTAAATATGATAATGGCTTCTTGCTCGGTAAGGTCAGTAGTAGAGAGACTCCCTTATTTATAAGGTAAGTATTATAATGAATATTTTCTCGATAAGGATTTTCCTTCCTCTTGAAGTCCAATCGATCAATCCATCATCTATTCGCTATCGCTCATGGGGAAATACCTTATTTTATACCCTTTCATGAGGAAGAGAGACCACAAAATCTATTCAATAGGAAGTAATTTATTCCCATTTGTTGCTTCAATGGGCATTCCCCTTCAAGGGATAAAAAGGGGAAAGAGCCTCTTAGCCTCAATGAGGCTGGGAGGCTCTTTCCCCTGGGTAGGTAACGCTGAGGAAAAGAGAAGGTGAAGCTTGTGAATCAATCAAATGGTAGGTTACAATGATGATTAGGAGGTTACAATGAATTGTATTTCTTAATGAGTTGTATTTCTTGTTGGTGTAATTACATATATAATATTCATGAGTATTTCCTCTCCCTTTGGTTGAGCGGCTCCTCACCTCTCCAAAGCCAGCCAAAAACACCCTGGAAATCCCTTCCCAATAAAGAGATCCTATCCATTAGCATATTTTCACCCATACCTTTCCAGTAGTAACACCCCATAAATCTTGCCAGTCAATAAAAGAGATCCTGTAGCATAATTTCACCCTTAGAGGAAGGTTTCATAGCACAAGTGATTAGCCATCCAGTAATTTCACAGTAAATTCAGACCATCCAGTAAAGAATTCCCTTAGAGGAAGGTTTCATAGCACGAGTGATTAGCCTGTAAGCTTAGTTACTCTCTCTTTGAAGTGTAACTTCTCATTTCCTGCCCAATCAACTCAATCTATCCTATCCTTTCATGTGAGAAAAGCGAATGTGTAGCAGTGAGTTCAAGCCAGTCAATGCACATGTGAGAAAAGAGAACGTCTAGTAGGAGGGAAGTTGCTAGCCTCTATGAAGGGTAACATCTCATTTCCTGCCTAGTAAATAAATCTATCCAGTAATAACCTAGATCCTTATTGGTTGCGGTGTCGGTGTAGAGCAACTAAATACCTTTACATATCGAACTACAAAGAATGGATGGATTCTCTATCTACAGAGGGCCACCTAGCTAGGATGAAGCTAGATCCTTATCAGTAGGAACACTCTCAGAACTATCGTAATTACAAGCTCGAGTTTGAATATTCACTTCTTGGTCACACATGTAAACTTGGGCATTCGTGATTTTCCCCCTTGAGAGGGATTACCATGTGTGCCCCCTTGCGGAGGTGGAGGGTTCATGACAATCATTTGCAGCTGCTGTGGGGGAGTAGGATTCGTTAGGACTATGGGTTGTTGTTGGGCTCCCCGCTGGGCTAAGTATCGATGAATATCATCCATCTGAGGACACTGGTGAGTAGGATGGTCTCCAGTATCAATCTTGCAAGGAAACTTCATCTTCATTTTATCTTCGGAATGGTATGAATGAAACTTATTTACATACAACTTCGGGTCCCTTTCTTGGTGAAGTGAATAGATTAAGATGTCTTGGCGAACTCAGAATGTTGTTATGCTTTCGGGTCTTGCTTCCCCTTCAATGTCTTGGTGAATGGATGAATGAATCGATCAATGAGAAAGAGAGTAAGGAGAGGGGAGTTGGGTCTAAGCCCCATGGTTAGAGAGGCAACCTCGCTTGCTTCTTGGTTTTTTGGGGAGGGCAACAACTGCTTCCTTTAGGTAGGGCCTTTAGTTAGGTAGGCACTCAGACAGAGAAGCATGATAATCGAGAAGAGAACCCCCCCACCCAAATATATATGGCATGGAAAGGAAGGGGTATTCTAGCCATTTCCGCGCTAATGAGCGATACGATTAGATAGATAGATATTTTTCCATAGATAGTTGGAGATGTGGGTGGGAAGGAAGAAACATAATTTCTTCAAGAAAGTAGTGGTGAATACTCTACAGATAGGGGTGAATGCCAACATCACATCAAAAGGCCCTATCAATAGAAACACCCACCTCTGCTCCCACATCAATAGGAATGACCTACCTACATCATTACTTCACCAAAGACTTATCTGGTGGTAGAGTGTTTTTGTTTTTAAGGGTATAACTACCTATATAAGGCTCCTATTCCTAGATTCTTTCTCGTATCTGGCATTGATACAATACTTATTGGCTTGCCTTTGTCATGTTCTCTACCTTACCTGGGCTAGAGAGGACACTCGATCGACCCACCCACCCCCATTGGATGGATTGGCATTGGGAACGATCAGAGCCTTCTTCATTTACTATGCATGCAGGAAAACAAAAATAACCTATACTATATGTATAGGTGAGTGCGTGCAGAGAAGAGTCGCATAAGAGGTTGTCGAGTCTTGTTATTAATTGGCTGGTACCTCCTTATAATGTATTTGTCCCCAACTAGTCTTGTGCATAGGCGGTCATAGGCACAATCTCATTCTCGACTTGTAGTTAGATTCGGTCGGATGGGCACTTGCTCTCTCTCTCCTACCAGAACAGAGTGGCCCAGTTCCCCTTTCCCATAGTTTGAAACAATCATCGCCAGGGTGCTCACTTCTCCTTCTATCTTGAATCTGATGGTGATATTAGGATGGGTGGGATCGAGAGAAGGAGAGTGTTGTGGGGGATGGATAGAAATGTTTCTTGAGGCTTCTCATTCGTGCTCAATCTTGGCTTTGGCTAGAACCTTAGGCTCTTCTATAAAGTGGGTCTTCCTGGATTTTCTTCCATCCGATGAGCCAAACAAACTAGTAGCGTAATAGGTTGTTTAACATACTTACTTCATAGGAGTCTTGTGTCGAGTGGCTCCCTTTCTTGTAGCGGCTCCTTTCTTCCTCTATTGCTTGTTGAAGAAGCCTAGAATAGAGGAATGGACAAACTCTCTCTACATTACCTTATGGATGGCCTTATCTTATCCGATGTCTCCACCAAATGAACTACTATGTGTAGCTCTATGAATGGATGCTACCTAATATTTCTGACACCTCTACCCAATAATTTATGAAGAGTGAAAGAAATAAAGAAGGATAAGGTTCTATAAGGCTTCCCCTCCACCCACCCACCTTATCTACGAATCCCACAAATCCTATAAGATAGATAGATAGATAGATAAGGGAATGGAGGGAGTAAGTCACTCCATATAAGGAATGGGAAGGGGAAGATAATGTGAGAGATCCATGTATATCAGGAATGGGAAGGATACGATTTATATCAATTACGTATGAAATAATGTATCCATCAATGTATTAATAACCCACCCGTCCCTTCCTTTCTTTTTGTTTTCAAAATAATAACTTCTCTCCTTGGCCTTACGATACACCAAATACGATATATCCCCCAATCAAAGGAAGTAAGTACGGAAGTAATACCCCATATTATAGAAAAACAAGAAACCCTTAGATACGAAGTAACCACCCTATATATGTATGAACGAGATAACTTAGACAGAGACGGGCAAAGCAATTCTACTCTACAAGGCTAAAGCCTTAATCGTAGAAACAACCTTAGATACAACCTTAGATACAAAAAGGTCTTGGAACCTGAAAGACATGCATGCCTGCTTGAGATAGGTCCTGAGAAAGTCATGGAACCAAACATGCCCCACAGAAAGGACTCTTTCCTTTTTTCTTTTCGGATGGGGAAAAGTTGGATTCGATTTGTGGGGTGATACCATTTCCTAGGAACTACCACTCTATCTTCAGAACTACCTTTCCTTACACAACCCCCCCTTTTCACTACCTTCGATCTTCCTTTTCGGACCTTGTTCACCTTCCCCTCACTGTCCGTTCTCATTCCGAATGGGACCTCACTTTGGGTCACTATATTAATAACCTCTATCAGTTAAGCAGGAGTGGGTATAGCAAGACTCGAACCTGCGACCATTAGGTTAAAAGACTAATGCTCCACCAACTGACCTATACACCCTCTCTTTAACCAACCCAACAATAAATAACATATTATAGAAGCAATTGAGAAACATGTCCTTCTCTGGTGTGGGAGAGGTAGGCCCTTGTATTTCTTCCCCTCAATGAAAACTATATCAAACAAATTTGAGGATCTTTATATTAAAGACCAACGCGAGAGGTTATCCCATTAGTTAGTTTATCCCAACCAAGGCGCAGGACCTGGACCTTCTATCTCTTTGAGGGGAATAAACCAATCTCCCCTAAAATAAAGAATAATTGGGAACCCTATTCACCCTTATTAAATACGTAATTACACTTGATTATAGGCATACTTATATTGGTAATTAATTATATATGTAATTACGTATAGTAAAGTAACTAGATAGATAAGAGAAGACACCACTCTCTCAAAGTCTACGTATATTTTAGCCAAACTACTCAATGAAGTAGTTTTTTAGGTCAATAGTTCAAGAAATCCTATTTTCTTCCCTCAATTACCTTCTCGTGACCTTGACCTTCTCCTTGACCTTTAATTTTAGGGAGGGTGCAGAAATGGGGAAATAGCTGGTGCATTTGAGTGGTGGGCCCCTTGGTTTAATTATTGGATGGGTTGGTTGGATAAGTCAAGTGATGGATAGCTTATGGCCCATGACCCAAGCCTCACCTAGTTAGGTCAGAGGAGAACCGAAAGTGCCGAAAAGATAGGCTAGAGGCATAGATAGAAATATAGAGAGCCTTAAATAAAGACTCTCTCTCCTATCAGGTCCTTATTGGTAAGGTCCTTACTATTTTGGTTTTTCCCGACTAGATAGTATTCTCTATAAGGTCCTTTCATTTCATTTCAGGGTCATTTATGTTCTAATGTTGATGATGCTCCCTCCATTCCTTGATTACTAAATTAACCCCAGAGGCCATGTGATTCCATCGTTCCATCGGTCACGTGAATAGTAGTATTGTTTTTTCTTTTCAGGGTCATTTCAGGGCTTCATTTCAAATTCATAGTTCTCAAGCCGAAAGAGAGAGATAGAGGGAATTCCTCCCGCTCAAGAGGGAATTTGAGGAGAATAAATACTCTACCTACCTAGCAAAAAGATAGATGAGTATATTGTATTATATAATCTATTTAGGTCAATAAATTAGGTAATGAAATATCGTAAATAAGACCATCCTGACTTAGCTATCCATCATGTAAGGGAGGGAATTGACCAAGAACCTTGACCAATCTATATTCAGGGGATTTCTATATTTAGTAGTGGTTAGCTCATGCCCATCCTAGCGAGTATAGGTGAGATCAACTTTATATAAGATATTATGGGGTCTACGCTTAACTTATCTCCTTGACATAGTAGTAGTTAGACCTCATCTAGCGAGTATAGGGAAGGAAGTTAGATCATCTAGAGAGTATAGGGAAGTGAGATAATGCTTATCCTAGCGAGTATAGGAAAGTGAGCCCATATATCAAGTATATGGAAGGAAGTTATCTCATCTAGCGAGTATAGGGAAGGGAGCTCCCATCTAGCTAACATTAGTGAGGTAGTGGGAAATGTGTATCTAGTGAAGGAAGGTTAGCTCATTCCCATTCCTAGCAAGTATAGGGAAGTTATCCCATGCCTATTAGATCATGCCTAGTTAGTGTAGTAGGGATAGGTCATTCTAAAGCATATACTTAAGAGTGAGGTGGGGAGTGATATATTCTTGGTGGGGCTCAGTCTCATAGCCTTGATCTGTTCTGGGGAGATATGTAATCTCATATATAATAGTAGTGTGGAGTGCTATATTCTGGACTAGGATAGGCAATATCATAAGCTATGTGGGATTACCTATTCTAGAGATATTAGTTCATAGAAGGAAAGGAATGGCTCTTGTAACCCTGCCTAGAAGGAAAGGCATCTACACCCACCTTCCCTCAATACAATGCATGACACACCTACCGAGAATCTCATAGGCCTCCTAATGCCCAGGTAGGCCAACCAAAAGAATACCTAGGTAGGATCACTATATGAAAATCTCAGGCTTATCACCTACCTCTAACCCACCTAGGATTCCTAGGTAGGCATGCCCTGGTTGGTTGTTGTTCATGAAGACCAAAGGCAATTGGTTCGAGGAATAGTTTCTAGTTGATGGCCCACCACAATGAACAAACACTCTGGCCTACTATATAGTTGCACCCATATCGATTGATGGTCAACCAATGTATCTGGTCTGACCAAACAAAAGAAATCAATCAAGAAACTGATGCGCCAGTCCAGAAACAAGGTCCACCCACCTGGCTAGTGCCATTCATTCATCAAGAATAGGAAAAACCTCTAGCATCTCCAGTTCCATAGCCGCCTAATCCATCGCCTAAGGAATATCTAGTTAGTTCCATCAATCCAATGTGTCAAAACTCATTGATTCTCTTTCCACTTATATTTGAATATTAGTTATTTGCTGCTCCCAAGCCCATAAAAAAGTGAGGTGATTCGGTTACCTATAGATGAACAAGGAAAGGAGGAAATAGACGGGGAACTAGACCAATTGGAAAAATTTCAAAACAAGGGGCATCATTATCAGACTTTCTTTTTTTCGTTCTTTTAGTTCCAAATCCTGCTCCCCTTAAATCAATTTCTTAATTTCTAAGAAATAGGTCGTCGCTTTCTATAAAATGGAAGGGGAAGGGGTAAGAGACGTGATCAAGAGAAAGAAACAAGAGATAATTTGGAAAATAGGTATTGAGAGTGCGATCAACCAACCTTCCTCACATCATGTACACCTCCTTTACCGACCTCCCAACAACCAGAAGAAAAGTGGTGCGGGAGGTGTTCTACTGTTCCTTCCCAAGTTTCTTCCCCTGCACTAGAATGCAGAGAATTTTCTATATGGAGCGGTCAAGAACTCCAAAACTAGGAAATAAAGTGGGAAGCTAACATAATTCTGATCATCCCACACCAAACTCCCAAACTCTATAGCCGCCTAGTCATCAATCGCTCGCATTCGTTATATCTCGCATACAAATAGCAACAACAAATAGACATACATATCATTGGTTATAGTGAGACACAATGTGTTTCTTTCATAATATCTCTTTATATCCCACCCGTTGATCGGTCTCTGAAGCTTAGGGTTAGCCTATATAATATATGAGGCTCTCAACCACAACCTTTCTCTTTCCAATCCTGCATCAATATGTTGCACTATCTTTATCATACCTCCTTTCTCGCACTTATCCCTTCCAAAACCTGCCTTTTTCCCGCTCAATCTTTGCGGCAGAGTTGTGCCTATTTGACTTTTTGAGGAAAAAGTAAAAGCGTAGCCTCCTTGCCATTCAATACCGACTTCATTCTCGGACTTAATACTAAATTCAACCTCTTAATTATAACCACCTATCTCTTAGAGTTCACACCCACTTATCTCTCGGAGTTGAAATATGCTTACCTCTCTTAATTTGGGATCACCTCCCTCTCGGAGTCACACACATTTATCTCTCTCTATTTGGAATCACTTCAATGCATTGTGTAGAATTAAGAAACCTAAATAGAGCCTCCATCAAAGGTAACTATAAGGAGCCCCAAATTGATTGTAACCCAACCCAGATTCCCCTAAAGGGTTTTAGAAGTACGCGTTGGAACTGGAGACTCATATAAAAGTATATCAACATAATTGATTCATTCAAATCTAAGTAGCTAGGGAGAGGTCGAGTGCTAGGGTTTAGAGAGGGGCGCTAGCTTAGTGGGCACCATATCTATGCACCTTCCTCTATTGGGAGAGATATATACTAGGATCCCCAGACCGGGGTGTGTGTAAGCGAGGTCAGTTGGTTCAATTAGATCAATTGACGGATCAATGGATTATGAGTAAACTGAGTCAACTACATTGGGAACTACCTATGCGACTAGAGCTAGAATGGGTGTTGTATGTAATTCTCCTGGCTTGGATGGATAGATTTCCTACCGGTATGCCTAAGCATTTACCTTTTCCTATGCTGTTGGAATAAGGTTTTCTTCTATTGGTTCTTAGTCAATTGTGTATGGAGTGGATCCCACTGATTATGGGACTGGATCCATATCTACGACATTCATAATAGATCGATATTGAAATCCATAACTAGGGAATGTACCAATAAGTAGAGTTCTTGGATATGCACTTGTTATGACTTATTATGATGCAACAACAAAGGAAACATAGCTAGGACTAGTATATGCGCCAACCGGAAGTAGAGTAACTAAAGGCCCACCACCAAGTACTGCATTTCACCTAGACTGTCAAGCCTTTAAGGAAGGGCGTTGTTCTTCATTGTTTCACTATTGGTCTATATTGGGTTTACGCTTGAACCATACTATTTAGCCTTGGGAATCACGTGTTATGTGGGGCTACCAACTAGGTACATACGTCCACTAGCACTACTTGTATTGAGTCACGTCCCGACCTACAGTGACCATTTTCGACCGAACTACCATCTATAAATTGATCAATGCTACCATAAGAAGACCCTACTACAATACTTAAGCATCATGCCATGCCTTGATGAGATTCTCCCTAGCCAAAGCTTACTCAGTAGACTCATTAGGTACCACCTTTGCAGAAGGAGGTGGTTGATTAAGATCCAAATCCAGTCCTAGATGTATATATTGTGGAGAAGGAGGAAGTTTCTTATTACATGTAGCAGACACACGGAAAGAAACTAAATGGAATGCTATCAATAAGAAGGCATAAGAAGTTGTTTTAATGACTCGAAGTGACCCAAATCGTTATTTTTGTGAGGGTTAAGTGGGATAAGTGAAGTCCCCTACAACAAAGCTAAGTAATTAGAGTGCGCATGTGTTAAAACATAGGGTTTTAACCAGAGGAAGAGTCTCCTCCCTTGTGAGTTTGGGGTTGATCACTTAAGGAAAATATTCGGTCTTATCGGAGGGACTGTCGAGAAAAGAGAAGGAAGGGATAACCTTAAAGAACTTTAGGGAGAACCTTACTTTCTAGCTAGCGAATTGAGGAATGTAGTTGCTCGACCATAAGGGAGAGGAACGCAGTCGCTCTAGCTAGAGAATTGAGGAACGTATTCGCTCGACCATAAGGGAGAGGGGAATAAATATATGTGATGCAGGTACCCGATATATGGGAAACTGAATAGTAAGGCCAAGGAAATAATTCAAGTGAAGTGCATAAAGAAATCCAAGGAGATAAGAAAAGTAGTGCATAAAGAGGATGAGCAAGTAGGGTCGACCAAAGGGAGAGGAATTTAATGCTTTCTCGATGATAGGAGGGAAAGGAAGCACAAGCAAGCTCTCAATGTAGGGGAGATGAATTTATTGCTTGCTTGTTGAAAGTATGGCAAGGGATTTATCACTCATCCGACCAGTTCAAAGGGAGGATGAGGAATTTATTGCTTGCTCACAATAGATCGGGAAAGGGATTTCTCTCTCATGAAACCATAGGGAGGATGAGGAAGCACAAGAAGGATAAACCAATGGGTAGGGGTAGGAGAGAATAATTTATTGCTTTCTCGTTGAAAGTAGAGGGTAAGGGATTTATCGTTCATCCGACCAGAGATTTATGAGTGGGCTACCACCTTACTACAAGAACAAGCTATAGTATGAAAAGCCTAAGACACTTGGAGAAACCATAAGAAGGGCCAAGATTCTTTATGAGAAGGGTAAGAGTAAGGATCCCTATTAAAAGAATTGGAAGGACATGAAGAGGGAGAAGCAAGAACAAAGGGAGAAAGTTTTTTTCCCTCCACCATTCAAAAATAGTACCAATATATATAAACAAGGACCAACAGAGCAGAGCAGAGCTAAAGGAGAGGATTTTTTGGGAAAGAGACCAAGACCACCTATTCAGTGTTAGGGATGCAAGGAAGATCATCTGTACAAAGATTTCCCTCACAAAGGAAGTAATATGGGAAGTTTTCATAACATTCAAGAAGCCTCTATCGTTGGAAATGTTGGAATAAGCATACCAAGAATATACACAACCCTATATGATAGACAAGTTGAGCATCAATCTCACATGATTGAAGTAACGGGTAAGATTGCTAGTCAACCCATGGCTATTTTGATTGACTCACGGACAAGCCATAGTTACATTTCTCGTAACATGGTTGAAAGGTGTCACTTAGAGAGAAGCAAGCTTTACAGAGCAAGGTTAGTAAAATGGCTATATATACAAAGAGGAAGATCATCGAAGAAGTAATAAATTGTTCCTTGAGATGAATGGTCTACAAACTTTTGCAGATCAGAACATCATTCCCTTATGATATTATGATGTTCTGATTGGCATGGATTGGTTGGATGCACACCATGCTATTCTAGATTTCCACAACAATACCTACACATGTCTGGATGAAGAAGGAAATCAAGTGACATTCAGAGGAGTGCCTAGACCCATTTCCTTAAGGCAAATCACAACTTTACATTTGAATAAGTATTTCATAAAGGGATGCCAGTTATATGCAGCACATGTTGAAGAACCAAGAGAGGGTAATGAACCAGATCTACAAGATTTCCTAGTATTGCAAGAGTATGCAGACGTATTTAAAGAAGTGCCAGGAATGCCACCCAAGAGATAAATAGACTTGTCTATAGACTTGGTGCCAAGAGCATCTCCATCATCCAAGAATCCATATAGAATGAGTACACGAGAACTGAAAGAGCTACAAATGCAACTTGAAGAGATTTTGAAGAAAGGATACATATGCCCAAGTGTGTCACCTTGGGGAACTCCAGTACTTTTTGAGAATAAGAAGGATGGTACTTTGATATTGTGCATAGACTACAGGCAATTGAACAAGGATATTAATATCACATAGACTACATGTAATGATAGACTACGGGATATATAAATATCTTAACTGTCAGGAGTTATGTGATAGTAATGTGATAGTAATATCCCGTATATCCCATAGACTACATGTAATCATGGGATTGTGAGAATAAATCAAATAATATGTAATTGTTGAAAAGGTAATAAGGTCTCTTCCTATGATATTTGACCCTAAGATATCAACACTAGAAGACATAGCATATATGAACTCAATAAGCATGGACAAATTAGATGGAATCTTCAAAGCATATGAAATGAGAAATGAACAAGAAAATATATATATATAAATGAATCATCCTTCAAACCATCCAAAAATTCAAAGCAAAAGGGAAAGCAAAAAGAAAAATAACATAGCAACAACAATGACGTATTAGAAAATGAAGAAGAAGTGGAAAACTTTGTCAAAATATTGAACAAGGGAACCAATGACATGTATAGAGGTAAGCTTCCTTTGATTTATTTTAATTGTGATGGTATTGGTCATTTTTCTAACAAATGTCCTCATAATAAAAAGATAAATGATGAAGGTTACTCAAATAGAAAAAAAAACATATAAAGGAAAAAGAACCACAAAGAAATCTTTCAAGAAAAACTTATGCACCAAAGAAGACATCTCATCATCAGATGAAGATGAAGCCAATGATAGTGAGATAGAAAGAGTTCTATTCATGGCAGTAGAAGACTCTAATAAATAAGACTCCGAAGAAGAATATGAAGAGGCCAAAGAAGAATATGAAGAATCCGAAGAAGATTATCAAGAGGCAGAAGTTGACTACCGAGAAGAATTGAGTGTGCAATAGAAGTTATCAAAAGACAAAAGAAGAAAAACAAGAAACTACAAGTGGAACTAGACAAGAAAAAAGACACTCAAGAACTAAAACAAATGATCACAAATTTGAAGGTTCAAATAGAAGAAGATAAAATAATTGAAGAAGAACTCAAAGAACAAATAGAACAAAAAGACAATATCATTTGAAATTTGGAAGCAGATATTGTCACATTAAGAAATGATCTTCAAAATAAAAATATGCAGAACAACTCAAAAATTTTGGATGACATTATCAACAGTCAAAAACCACATCATGACAAGTCTAGAGTTGGATACAATCAGACAAAAAAGGGATCAAGATCCAAAACACCATAGAAAGAAACATATCCAAAAATCTATATAGAAACAATCAAAGGGGATAGGAAGATCTACAAGGAAGATTACAAGGACACTTCTCCACTGAGAAGATTCAAATTTCAGAATCAACAAAAAACAAATAGGCCTTAGAAAGAAGAATAATTCATAAGAGTACCTCCTTTTAGAAGATCTTCAACTCCCAGGTATCAAACTATGTTTTTGGGTTTATGTTATGCATGTAATAATTTTGGACATAAGGCTTTGAATTGCAGAGCTAACAACATGAACATAAACAACTTTGAAATTCATACACAAAAGGGTTATCCAAGAAGGCCTAGTGAAACACAGAGAAGACGTTACAATAGGTTTGAATGTTTGAGAATTGAAGTGGAATGTTACAAATGTAACACCTTTAAATACATGGCCAAAGATTGCAGAATGACAGTCCCTCCTAGAGAACCACAACAAAATAACAACAGTCACAGACATGAACCTCGGAAAAGGACATGGATAGGAAAGGAGAATCAATATAGCAATGAAGAATGGACACTGGCTCTACAAGATAACAAGAAGAAATGTAGTTGGTATGTGGCCAATGGTTGTTCAAAACACATGATAGGTGATAGAGACAGGTTTCCTACATTAAGAAAGGAAATAGACAGATTGGTCTCCTTCGAAAATGATGATTCAAATAAAATCATTGGAAATGGCACTGTCAGAATTGGGAACAAGAATACCAAGGCAAAAAATGTTCTACTAGTAGAAGATATGAAACACAATCTTCGAAGTGTGTTTCAAATGTGTGACCAAGTTCATAAAGTTACTTTCTATTCACAAAAGTGCGAGATAAGAAAAGAAGGTTCAGGAAAATTGATTGCTACAACTACGAGAAATTCAAGTAACATATATGTGTTAAGTGAAAGTGTAAATGAAAAGTGTTGTCTAGGAAAGGAAGATGAAAGTTGGCTATGGAATAGAAGAATGGGTCACATACATTTTGATAACCTTGTCAAAGTTAGAAAAAGAGAAGCAGTCAGAGAAATTCCCAAGATCACGAAACCAACCAACACTTTATGCAAGCATTGTAAACTAGGAAAGAAAACAAAAACCATGTTCAAATCAAAGAAATATTCAACAACGAGACCACTGGAAATTGTGCATACTGATCTAGTTGGACCAACTACAACAAAGGGTTTAAAAGGTGAGAAATAATGTATGTTATTAGTTGATGATTATACAAGAATGACTGCAATTTGCTTTCTCAAGATTATGTCATAAGCTTTTGAAAAATTCAAGATTTACAAGGAAATGGTTGAAAATGAAATGGATTAAAAAATCAAATGCTTAAGATCTGATAATGGAGGAGAGTTCACTTCAAAGAAATTTATGGACTACTATAGCTGTCATGGAATAAAAAGACAATTCTTCGTTGCTTGGACACCTCAACAGAATGGAGTTGTTGAAAGAAAGAACATGACAATATAGGAAATTGATCAAACAATGCTAATGGATTCCAAATTGGTAGATATTTTTTGGACACATGCAGTGCATACATCAATTCACATTCAAAACAGAGTAATGCTCAGAAACAACACTGACAAAAATCCCTACGAGCCATGGAAAGGAAGACCAACAAATGTGAAGCACTTCAGAGTTCTTGGAAGCAAATGCTACATCAAAAGAGAATATGGCAGAATGGGAAAGTTTGACTCATGTGGAAAAATGAGTACTTGTTGGTTACTCAAGTACAAGGAAATCATACAAGTGTTACAACTTGAGATTGAACAAAGTTGTGGAAAACATCAACGTAACAATTGATGAAACAGGTAGACAAGAATTAAAGGAAGAAGAAAATGAATCAATGGAACAACTTTACGAAGAAGAAACAAAAGATGAAAAAGAAGGGGAAGATGAAGAGGATCTGATAGAATCAAAAGAGGAATTTCAACAAGGGCCTCCAAAGACACTTAACAGACGAGTACAGAAGAATCATCCTTCAGATCATATTATCAGAAACAAAGATGCAGGAGTTGAGACTAGAAAAAGAATGCGTTCACTAGAACAAACACACCTAGCACTCTCATCTATGATTGAACCAATATGTTTTGAAGAGGCCAACAAGGATAAATTTTGGAATAATGCCATGGATGAATAATTGGATCAAATAGAGAAAAATGACACTTGGGAATTGGTTCCAAGACCAAATGATAAGAATGTGATCAGAACAAAGTGGGTATATAGGAATAAATTGAATGAAGATGGACAGGTTACATGGAACAAAGCTAGATTGGGATGTAAAGGATATGCACAGGTTGAAGGAATCGACTTTGAAGAGACATTTTCCCTAGTTGCTAGAATAGAAGCAGTCCGATTTATTTTAGCTTATGCATGATCCAAAAATATTAAAGTGTATCAGATGGATGTAAAATCAACTTTTTAGAATGGGGAAGTTGAATAAGAAGTCTATATTGAACAACCAGAAGGATTTGATTTTTCATAGAATGTAGATTATGTGTGTAAATTAAAGAAG
>ML782577.1:0-13855 GCA_009831015.1 Picea engelmannii
CATCTTCATCTATGCATTCTCATCAAGGACAATACATATTATATTACATCAATCATCAATCAATCAATCCTTTGACATCAATCAATCACTTGACATCAATCAATCAAACCATTGGCATCAATGACAACATGATCCAACAAGTTTTGAGGTGCTTTATCATTCGTAACTACTTCTTGGGAGTCTATATTAATTATTTTAACCAAAGAATTTTTTAACCATTGTTCAATGTACTCCCACATGGGAACAACCATTAACTAATGCTTGATATTGGTTTCGAACAACTCGTCTTTGACATGTTTTAAATCAAAACCTAATTGATGAATGGTATCTACTAGGTCTTCATTTTTGTTTATATAATGAATTAACCATTTCTCAACTTCCTCTTGTTAGAATTCCATTAGGTTGTCAAATTCATCAGCCCATGAAGTTTTAAGAATCTCCATCTATTCTTGTAACTGAACCTTTGTGAGTAATACAGAGTCCATTATCAAATGAGGGCCCTCCAATTCTTTAGTTAAATCAACAATCTTGAGAAAAAAATCACTTATTTTTGAATTTATAGAGTCACACTCAATAATCATCTCCTGTAAACATTTGATTCTCTTCAACCAACATGCATTTATTTGCTTAAGTCAAACTTTTGAGGGAACATTTTGTTCCCTCCTGTGGACATCGTTCATATTTGATATTCTGGCAGTAAAGGTGATGTTGGCTTCTTTAAAATATTTCTCATCATTCTCTAAGTCCTTTTGGAGATATTATCTGAGATTTGAAATCCTTGTTGAGATATTTGTTGAACTAGTTTCTAATTCCCAAATATCAAGGATTAAAGTGACCCTCTTTTTAATATTATCTCCAACATTCTTTCTAATATATGTTGGTAAACTTGAAGCTTCTTTTAATATTGATCTTGATTTCATTGTATCCTCTAAAACATTAAGTGTTCTAACAACATAAATTGGTTTGGAAAACAATGGCTTGGGAAGCAGAGCGTCTTCTAACTCTTTTATTTTTTTCTTCAAAACCATATTCTCCTTTTATTATTCATCAATATAGTACTTTAGGGAATCCCATGTGTCCTACTGAAATTCAAACCTTAGAAGATTTTTCTCCTTCAATATCTTTTTCCAAGTTCCATTTCTCAACAATTTTTTTATTTTTCAGATTAACCTTCTCAATTTGCAATTTCTTTGATTTTTTGTTAAAGACGGAGCGATGTAGAGTGACTAATTCTTCTTCAAAAACTAATGGCTCTTCACAAGCCAGTTCTTCTACCACTATTATTCTTTCAATTAGTCATTGTTCATCCCAGTTGGGATCTCCAATTATAGTATCAACTTCCATATATTGTGAATTAACTTCATATTCTTGAGCCTCTTGATTTTCCTTTTTAGTAGATTCCCTTTTCCTCTTTGAACTTCCAGAAATTGTGTGTGATTTTTCCATAGCCTTCTTCAGGGGGTATTTATCTCCTCCATTACCAAAATTTCCAGTAATATACTTTCTCTTTTCTACATTTCTTCCATGAACTTTACTTCAAGTTGTTGAAATTTTTTTATGGGAAATGTGGGGTGAGCTTGGGTTACCACTTGTTGTGGTTTTCCCTCTTTTCTTGTAGTGGTAATTTGTATTAACCAAGGTATCAATATCATCTTGGTTTTTTTTAGGGGAACTTTCTCGAGAATTTTGGTTATCCCCTCCTCATTCATCCAATTGTGTTGACTTAATGAAAGATTAACCATAACTAATGGTGAACATGTGAGCCATGAACAAACCATTAGGGTCAAAGCCCTACACTTCATGAATTTCTCTCATTTTGAAATGATCAAAATAAATAGAAAATTCATCTAATTGAGAGATGTTCTTGAAATTATTCTCTCTAACTCTCAAAGGTAATGGAATCAATTTCTTTTTTCGTTTCTCATTGAAAAAATGATCCCAATATATCTAATGCTTGCATACTTCAACCATAAACAATTTATCAAAAAAATAATGCAAGAGTATAAAGGGTTTTCTTGAAACCCATATAGTATGATGTAGCTAAACTTGTCTCGTACTTCAGAAACTACTTTTCCAGAAACAAATGGTGTGGCTTATTTTGACAATCTTGGGGTGGAAGAACCATGAATCATCATTTTGAATGTAGATAGGAATGCAGTCTATACTTGGTAAAAATGATAAGGAGCCTTATGTCTCCAAAGTGACGGATACCATAACTGTATTGGATCCTTGTTATAATTCATGTTTCTTGTAGGTGGAAAATCCTCAAATACATGGTAATAAACTATGGCATAAACCAAATAAGAAGTCATGTAGAACTTCTTTGTTTTATGGAAATTAGCCAATTGAAAAGAAACCTCATTTGAGATAATACGAGCCCAATCAAAAATTGCATCTTCATGAATAGAAAAATGTAGGACATACATAACATATTCTGTGGCAACAATTGTAGAGTCTTGTCCAACAATCCTGGAAAAAAACCATGTCAATTCCTTGTAGGGGTAATTAAGTGAGCATACCTCAATTTGAGAAGAGCTTCCAAAACCATTTTTTGGCTCTACAAGAAATCTCTCTAGGAGGCATGTTCCTCCATTATGGTACTTTAGGAAGGAATCAACTTCAGAACCTTTAAAATTCTTGTTGGTGTTGGAAGTCTAAGAATATTTCTTAAAACCATAGGTATGAGGGACACTGGTGTCTTTTCCTCCAATGGAATTATCCTTTTCTCAGTGTTGAATTTATCTGCACACCACAAAACCAATTCCTTGAATTCAAATACCTATGGCATGCACCTAGATCGTTCTATTGTGGAAGTACAGACTTTGTTCGAGCCCTTTTCCTTAACTGAGAGCCTATAATACCACTTAAAAACTTCAGGCCACTGGAACTCACAGTCTTTAGTACATCCCAAAGTGTGGATGGTGTCTCTGCAACACAGTTCCTTTCTCTTAGTTGACATACTTTTCTTAAATTAATTGAGTAAATAGGTGGTAGTCTTGTTGAAGAAATCTCCTTTACAGCCAAGATTTATAAATTACCTAATTCAACACATATTTTCCTTAATATCATATGTCATAACACTTAGTTCATAAATGTTAATTACTAATTTGATTTGGATTTATAGCAAAGATTTTATGAAAATCACATCACATAAATAACAGTATTAATTCATAATGTGTGACAACTGATGTGGTACCGAGACAATAAATGTTATTGGAAATGGTGCTCACATGTTGGGATTGATGGAAATAGACTACATATGGAAAGTACAAAATCATTCACGCAAGGGTTATTTTGGAGATTACAGAAGTGTGGGTTGCGGGAGATGAAGGGATAAGATGAGGGGAGGGGTCTCTCGTATCTGCATTCATAAGATAGACTAAGTGTGAAATTTGATTTATTTTGTGAGTCATGGAACGTGGGTTCATTCTACATGATGCGGACTTGCCAGTTGCGGGTTGCGGGCTTTCAAACTTTTTGGAAATGATTTCCCTCATAACGAGACTCCCGCAAATGAAGAAATCGACTAAGTATGGGATTGTGGAGAGAGACTAATGTGGGTATAGAATAATGTGATATCTGTGGAGTGGAGAAATGACTAAGCATGGGAAATTGTAGGTTTGAGGGTTTGCAAACTTGCTATGATAAAGGGAGGTATTCCCGCAACCCACTTTTTTGCAAAAATAACTAAGTGTGGGCCTTTACAAATATTACCAAGTATTACCAAAGCATCAAAACATCGATTAAGGAAACATGATCAACATTACACAAATTTGATGGTTTGATACCTCTCAATGTGGTCAAGGATATAATAGCTTATATCAAAAATACATGTAGGAACACTTCCATTTGCTCTATTTTTTAAGTTGAAATCCAAATCCATTGTGTTTCAACTAAAATTGACCAACCTAACTCCTTATATTGAATCAAACAAGAGTTCTAGTGAGCCAAAATATGATATCAATATTACCCAAAAAATATCTACTAGGAGATCCAAAAATTTGCATGATATGAGATCAACAATGTCCAAGTACACACCAAGGTCAATTCAATTATTGGAAGGAAACAATGACTTATATCTTCCTACCCATTTGCAATATAAATACCAAATTTGTTACATTTGTGCTTTGTATAGAACTTGTTCATCCTCCCTCCTTGTGCCTACATTGATCCATTTCATCTATCACCTTTGCTTTCCAATTTTAACCATGTATATAATACTCCCTCGCCCTTTTCCTTTTCATTCCATAATCCACCATGTGTCTATAGTTTCATTAGATTTCGGGAAAAATTTCATATGTTTACAATACTTAGTCATTTTTATGACTTGTGTGGGATTCCTTGTGTTGTGTGGAGATTCTTTTTTTCAAAACCATTTCCCCACACTCCACATAAAACCTTCTCATGCACAAGTCATATTCCGCAATGGCCAACACTTGGGTTATTTTTGAGATTTTTATTTAGTGCGGAGAACCCAACACCACCCTTATCTCCCCACAAATATTTTCCCTACACATCTTGTTGGTTTGCACTTCTTCCTCCTCCATAATGCACCCCACATACTCCAAAACATCTACTTTTTACTTAGTCATTTGATGGTTATGGTTGTGTGGAAAGTGTTGCATGACCTATTCCCCACACACTCTACTCCTCTGCATATCCCGACTTCCACAGATCCCTCACCTTCACACACTTATACATCAACACAACTAATGTGTTGAGAAACTTGCACATTTCACTCCTTACACACATCAATCCTTGTGCACTTCTGCACAACTAAACCTTTAAAGGACTAATATCTCTCTACCCATATTCCATACTTAGTGAAATTCTTGTTGCATTATCATGCACCTTGTGCATTTTTTAAGGGTTTTTTATGATTCATTAATGAGTTTTGATTCTCAAGGCAAAAGGTGGTAATTCATGGTTAATGTGGATTGATTATCTAGTTTTCCAATGAAACACTTGCTTTTCAAAATAAATTCCATTTATGGTTTGTGCATGTCCCAAAGGAAATTGTACATTATGGAGGGATGTTTTAGTAAATGATAATCATGAAATTATCCTTTAAACAACTTGAGCCCCACAATTCACAAGTAATAATGTCGTGTATATCAAAGTGCATTGGAACAATAAGAAGCATGGAAACTAGAAGAATAATTGAGCCTTTTGTGGAGATGCGGTCAATTCCCTTGCACACCAAGATAAGGAATTCAATTGGTTAGTTGCATATCAATGGTTCTTGAGCCTAACTCCTAAGAAGAATCTTAAGAACGATATTTGGATAATTGGCCAAGTGAATGTTGGTTACATGCCCGAAGTTTTTGATTGCAGGGAGTTGGTTTCCTGGTGTGCCCATCGATTTGATTCAAAAAGTAGAATGATTCGAGTAGAAATTTTTAAGGGTTTTTTTCTCACAAGGATCTCGCTGAATACTCAGTAAGATCTCCCTAGGATTAAGCCTAGTAATCCTAGATAGAAAGGGGATAAATTCCTTATGATTTTCCTAGATATAAGCTCAAAAACATAAATTCATAAGGATTCTACAGAGTGGAGAATATTTGCATACCTTTTTTGAGGTGGTCCGTCGTATCTCCTGGTTGTTGCAGTCCTAGAACTCCAACTCCAAGCTCCACAACATGCTTCTTGTATACAAAATACATGAAAAATCCTCTCTACCTCTATATTTAGGATTACACTCCTATATCTAATTAGATTTCAATCAGATCTACAACAATATGAATCAGATCTAAAACTTTTATATTCAATTGCAAACATCCATAGGGGGGAAACCAAATGATATATTAATTATAACCAAGACATTACATCAATATCACATACCTTGGATGTAGATTCATTTCTTCTTGGCTCCTTGCTCCTTGCCTCTCCTTGCAACTTCTTGGTCAGTATAGGCTCACTCACTTCTGGATGTAACAGGTACCTCTGCAGTTGGACAGCATAACATTACTATGAATTCTTCCTCCTCTTTCCCAAGGACTTCCTTTGTTATATAACTCTTGGAGGAGGATTGGTAGAGGATTATATATCTTCTAGAGACCACTAGAGACTCGAATGATGTGAGTTCTGAGGCCTTTGACACGAATATCGAAATCACCCTTCGCCTATCACCTTGTAACTCCTCAATTCTAGAAATCTGATAGTGCCTCTCTTGACGAGCCAGTAGTGTCCAATGACGGCCTCACTTTTTTTCCACTAAGTGACCCTCGAGGATTCCAATAAGGGGTAAAAATGGCTCCAAAAGGGGTCAAACCCTAGGAAAAAGATGTACTTTGGATTTAATCCTATGATAACTTCCTCTCTGGCCTATAGGGTGGAAATTAAGGCTATAATAGATGCTCCCTAATGTGTGAGGTCAAGAAAGGAGTGGATGGCCGAAATACATTACAATAAATTCCATGTGATGCAGTATAATGAGAGATCAAAGGATCTTAGGAAACCAAAGAAGTCCTGCAATCAAACACCAAGGATGAGCATATATAGACCAATCCCTTAGGTAGACATACTCAGACTCATAATGAGCATGGACGCAAAACAATACATAGTGGATCCATGTCATCAATAATACCATAGCCATGAGACAATACAATGTGGATCTACATCATGAACTCAATCATAGCCACCAAAAAATACAATTTGCATCTATGTCAGGAACATAATCATAGCCACCAGCAGATACAATGTGGATCTATGACAAAACATATAGATGTCGGGAAGACAACAAGAACTAAGGATATTTTCCCTGAAGTATTCATATACAAGTGACATAGTCCAACGTAACTTGGCAGGGGATGTTGTAAAAGAAGGATATGGCCCCAACCCAAGGTCTTCATCCCAAACCTCGATGGTACGAACCTACAACATGTGAATAGATGAGCTGGTGTCAAGCATAGTAGAAACCATATGAATACTGGTCATTTATATATATCATTAACAGACGTGAGGGGAACCACATATGATGAAGATGGACCCCAAGGTAGCTAGTACAATCTAGCAACTGTGAAGAGATGATCTGATGTCGAACACTCATAGAATCAATCGATCATGAGTCAGTGATGTAAACACATTGTCGATTACGAGTCCTTCCACTATTGAATGCAAGCTCCAAGGTACTAGATGATTTATAGATACATCTCCTATATAATGTGTTGAAGTTTATACATAGAGATCCGTTGAAGGAGTGCCTTAATGTATCCCCCATCAATCGACTCAAAACATATACTGCGAGATAATGTGAAGAGAGAGCATAAAAAAGTATCGCTGACATGGGGATGACTGACTTGAAAAGTCAACAAAACAACAGATGTCTGACTCAGGATTAAACTTCCCTTGAACATATAGCATGACATAATGGTGACTTGGCATCAAGACACAAGATCTGGATTAATATAGTGCAACAACACAGGAGGAATTGAAGCACTCTCCATGATGAATGGAAGACTAACCAGCTGGAGGAGTATATGTGACTCAAATTACTGGGACACCTCCTAGGAAAGATACAACCCAACTGTATGATGAGGACTCAAATAGGTTCCATGTTCAAGGGAGACTCGACTGACGCTACCATTTTGAGAATAAACCAATGGTGAAAACCCCCACTCTTTTTTTTATATTTATATTTATATTTTTTGTTTCCTTCATGGTTTAACGAGCATGAAATAATGACACAAGTATGTTTAGTATCCTTCATGGTTTAATGAGCGCGGAAGAATGACGCAAGTAATCTCAAATATTCTTTTTCATAAATTTAGTCCTCTGAGCCTGAAAAAGTATAAAACAATACAAGGGAGAACTCTTCTAACCTAGGTTGACTAGAGTATTCCTTTTTCGTAAGTAGTCCATCTTGTCTGAAAAAGGGTTAAACTTACACCGGATATACATCCTTTCAAAACCATTTAATGAGTGTGAAGGAAAGAAATTTCACTCGACAATCTTTTCATGTTTAGAGAGTCTAAAAAGATCTTAAAGGAGACTCAAGAGTGTCTTTTTTGTGTCCTTTCACGAGTCCAAAAAAGAGATAAATGTATACTCGATGAGAGAGAATGATTTTCTTAATAATATGCTCATATGTTCCAAGTGCATGGAACTGACCTAAGTAATGAGTAATGCAAATTGTACTAGAAAGTGAGGTCCACTCTTAGCAATTGTTCTCTCCCTCAGTAGGTGGATGAAAAACAGAGGCCAAATAATGCAAGAGGAGGGTGGTCAAGGCTACTACATAGAAGTAAGCGGGATATGGGAAAACAAAAGTGTAGCGGTGGTAGGCATGACGCAGGAAGAAAATGTATACGCGACCATTAAGCATATTAAAAAAAAAATTGAGAACCCCCATGGGATGTGGCTAGAATATAGATGAAGAGAGGAAAATGAGGCTCAATATTCAAGTCATGATGGGGCTAAAGGATGGCTCCCGAGCCTACAGGAAATTTCATCATGGGCACCAAATGACAATTCATGTGATAACTAGGGCTCCCATGAAGGGTAGGAACTACCAAAACAGTTACGACGTGCAAAAGGAATGGCTAAGGTCGCAATTGGTCAGGTTCGAACCTAAGGCATAACGCTGGTAGTATGGATGGTTAATAATGCAAAGAAGAATATGCAGGGAAAAACCTATCCCTATATGCCAGGTGAGAAACATGTACCTCAAGTTCAGGTGATTTTTCCATATTCGTAAAACATGTCCCTAGAATCCTGTCAGCACATGTAAACTATATTCCAAGGTCAAAACACATAGCGAAATATCAAAAAAGGAAAATATTTTTGGATTTTTTGGATATGATATATGAAAAACAAAATCACACTCACACCACACAGCTATGTACAAGGCACTACACATATTGATGCTTTACGCTAAGTAGATTCCATGGCTAGGCTCAGGCCAAGGATATTTTTCATAATTGATGAACTCATGAGTCGATGGTGGCATCATATGGCACATCATGTTGGGGCCATGCCACATAGGAATGAATCTCTACGGCTGAAGATACTCATCATGAGTGGTTTTGTAAGCTAAAAAAGCTCCTTGATGGGATCCATCAAGACATTAAGGAAGTACAATATGTAAATCTTGGAGGGAAGAGGTAGCAGATAATTCTATGGAAAGTTATGAAAAAGATATTCGAAGAATAAATGGGTTAAGACTAGGGATCTCATTCGATGCCTCGGCAAATTCCCCCAGTATCGGATTGAAGCTCATCATGCTAACTCTCTTGGTTTCCAAACTATAGAGGATGTATTCTCGATGATTCTCACCTTATTTAACTTATCTATGGAAGCCATGACTTCCAAGATGGCCTTTTCTAAAGGAAACTCAAAATCAAGGGAGTCATGTGAACTTGGAGAGTCAACAACCCGTACAGGTGGAGTAGGTTGATCACACTCCATATGAGGATGGAGTTTCTAACCAATATCAGTGGAT
The DNA here is from genome assembly GCA_009831015.1 of Picea engelmannii. NCBI lineage: Eukaryota > Viridiplantae > Streptophyta > Pinopsida > Pinales > Pinaceae > Picea > Picea engelmannii. The sequence goes on from ML782577.1 coordinate 9,440, forward strand.
ATTGATGGGATTCTCGGATCGAAAATCTAGACTATGGTGAGCGGGATGGATGCTCCATATGATTCAACATCCTCATGATGAGGTACCACCAAAGGATCAACAAATCCAAGGGATCCACTGGTAACTACAGAAATCATATTAATAGGAGAAATGGTTGCAGTGGGAGACTGTGGGGGAAGTGGAAACATACCCATAAGTGAAGGATATTTGAACATACCCACACCAACATTCAGAGTAGACTACATGGAACATTAGATTCTGCATTATATCCAAGCTCTGGGGTACAAAACGTGAGTTGATCAATCATAACCATTTTCCCTTAATGAGGGAAACGTAGGACCCTAAATACCGATGAGACAATAATGGTCATCTCATAGAACCAAGTGCACACAAGAAGAGTGTTCTTGTCATTGATGGCAAGAAAAGTAGTGACGATGGTGAACAGGAAAAGCATAAGCTCAGGAGGAGAAGCGAACAGTATGCAGAGATCAAAGCTCAAAAGGAAAAGCGTAAGCTCAGGGTGAGAAGCCTCAACAACTGTCTGATTAAGAAAATGACTGTGTTGATTGTCTAATATTACATACATCAGTCATTTGATTGATCGTGGGCTTGAGGATCGTTGGAGGATCGTGACCATCGGATCTGCAAGCCAGATCAACAGCAAGGATGAATTGCAGAGAGCGAAAGAAGAATTAAATAACTCGCTAGTTATAATCCTACAATTTGTCTAGATCGTAAAATCCCATAAACCCAAAGATCGACGATTGTGGTTGACTCACAAATAGCACACAACTTCAAGTTGTGGATTTTTGGTGACGAGTTAAATCACTCGCAAGTTGTGGTTCTGCAACCATTCTTGATCATTGATCTGCTTCAAGTGTCTTCACGATCGTTGGATCACTTTTAAGTGGAAGGACAGGATAAGCTAGAAGAGCAGAACCGAAGATAGATCGAGCCGTCGATCTAAGAACGTGATCAACAAACAACATTTGGTTCACGTCAAAAGTTGTGAGGATGTTACTGTTCAGGGAATCTCACTTCGGAAGAATTGGCAACTTGAAAGTCGAATTACCCGAAGCCCGAAATATGAAATAAATAAGGACCATCGGATCTAGAGAAAATGCAATGACCGTTAGATCAGGGAGAACCATGTCAGCAGACCACATCTACAAGTACATGTGGCAGGCTAAGTTGGCAGACCACGTCAGTAAGGACACATGGAAAAATCAGACAATGACAAGTGTCAAGTTGAATCGACACTTCAAGTACGTGCAAATCACGAATCTGAGGGACACGTGGCAGCTACTCGGCTCGTGACACGTCAACAGGTGATGTAAGCAAGCTACGTAACTCTAAGATATTTACTTCGGGAGTTTCATCACCAACAAATGTCAAAAGTCTCGAAGTCTCAAAGGACAAAGGTCTGAATTCACTCTCAGCCGTCGATCTAAGGTACATTTTGGGAGTTAGGAAAATCGTTAGATCCAGGAGAAGTATAGATCTGATCTGTTGGATCTAAGCACCGAGGATAAACAGTTGTTGGATCCAGAGATAAATGCACAAAGGTTAATCCTTTTGATGAGCACAGGAGAACGAACTTGTCAAAGTCTCGAAGTCCCAAAGTAAGAAGGGACGGTCCATCGTCAAGACTGACAGGTGGTGTATGATCCACAACTCCAGAGAGAATCACTTCAGGATTTTGTGGTTGGGAAGGAAACCATATCACCAAAAACCCAAGGGTCAAAGAAGATCCAGGTCGTCAGTTTCCAGAAGGACGCGTGGAAAAAATCTGTGCAGTTCGGGGAAAAACACTCTGGGAGAAAGTGAAGGAAGCGAAGTTGAGTTTTGAAATCCTCGAAGCCAGAAGAGCTGAAGGAGTTGGGGACCATCGATTTGTAGGAGGACATATGTCAACAGATCATGTACTCCGGTTGGAACACTCCGAGAAAAAGCGAGCAAGGAAAGTTGAGATTTCTGAACCCTGAATACTTGAAGGGATTGTGACCATTGATTCGAGAAGACCATGTGTCGATAGATCGTGAATTATGGGTGGAAGAACCATGAATAAATAGGAGTTTGAGAATCAAGACTTCCGAAGCCCGAAAGGAGAAATCGATCTCGTCCGTCGGTTTGGAGGGCCACACGTCACTTGGTCGTTAAGACATAGGAGGGCGTGGATCCAGAGAAGAGGAAGGAAAGATTATATATCGGATTCATTGATCGAAGGAATCTATCAGAGACCGCGATATCAACGATCACGCCTGATTGCAGGACCAAAAATTGCTCAGAAGTTAATTTTCTGAAGGCAGGCCGCAATCGAAACCACGGTTTTGGAGAAAAGACACGTGGAGGCTCAAGGTAAATTACGGGGTGAAAAATAGTTTTATCTCAAACCACCTTCGGTCGTTCCCACATTCGCATGGTCACATGATAGCATCACCCAAGGTCACATCAGCAAAAGATAGGGGAAGGATCTAGTGCTTCTAGGCTCCACATCGGAGGTTACACATTGAAAATTAAAAAAGCCTATGTCTGTATAATCCAACGACGTTGATCAAATTGAATCTGATTGAAGGGTTGTTGTTTCACTTCGTGGTTTCTTGATCAGTTACGATTCAGTTAAACTAATTGAATCATTGTTCTAGGGCATTGGAATCATGGTTCTTGAGCATTCTGAGATTCTCGACATGGGAGTTGGAGATTTGGAGTGTAATGGATGACGAGACAAGGAATAAAGGAAACATTTCGAGACAAATGCAGGCGGTTGTTTCTCAATAAAACAAGTTGAACCGTATGTGATCAAGAAGAAAGAAGGAACAAAACGTGAAATATACAGAGATGAAGAACATAAGTTGGACATAGCAGAAATTGTTAGAAAAACAGGACTGCGGAGCAATAAAATAAAACAAATGCATAAACAAAACATAGAAGACACACAATACAAGAGAGACACAGATTTACGTGGTTCACCCAATGTGGGCTACGTCCACCAGAGAAATTGCCAGGTCCTTCCTTTATTATTATCCAACAAATGAAGGGATACAACCTACAGAAAAATCCGCTGTAACTTCCTCTTATTTCTCTCACATTCTCCTCTCTCAGAATACAATATTCACCATCATCCATAGCCGCAATACACTTCCCTCATAAAAGAGGTTTTCCTTCTAGGGAAAAAAACCCTAACATAATCTCTACCGTTAGATCTGCGACCTTATAATGAACGGTCCAGATTTACAATGAAATTACAATATACTTTTACAAGGCAATTTTTTCTTCCGGGGCTTCGCCCCCGAACCCCCACTTGCCCCCAGTCGGGGGGATAGCCCCCCCGGACCCCGTAGAGGGGGTACCCCCCCTCTGTACTCCTCCGCGTGGAATAGTGTACATACTTCTAGGGTGTAAATACTTCATGGGGTATAAACACAACTGAAAGAAAGGACCTCTGAATCAGGAAGATAATCAGGCTCCACAACCAACAATCTCCCACTTGGAGACTGATCTCAACAACTCCACTGCTGTTGTATATGCTGGACTCTGAACCTTCTTGGACCTGGCAAATTTCTCATTTTCATCTTCATTCTTGAAGACCAACTGAAACTGAGAAGGAACTCAGTTTCTCCCTGGTTACTCCCTTTGTTAACATGTCTACAGGATTCTGGCTAGTGTGTATCTTTTCCAGCTTCAATTGTCCATCTTCTAAGGCGGATCATATGAAGTGGTACCTCAACTGTATATGCTTAGTCTTCGAATGGAATGTTGAGTTCTTTGCAAGGTGAATGGCACTCTGACTGTCACAGTACAACTGGCTGTTCTCCTGCTTCTTTCCCAATTCCTCCATAAACCTTTGTAACCAAATAATTTCTTTACTAGCCTCTATAGCATCAACATACTCTGCCTCTGTTGTTGAAAGTACAACAACCTTTTGCAGTTTCAAAATCCAACTTACTGTTGTTCCACCTATAGTAAAAACATACCCTGTGGTGCTCCTCCTGCTGTCTTTATCACTTGCCATATCGGAATCAACATATCCCTGTAGAAAAGTGTCTGAACCTACAAAACATAATGCATGTGTAGTAGTACCTCTCAAATACCTGAGAATCCACTTTACTATCTCCCAATGTTCTTTACCTGGATTGTTCATATACTCGCTCACAACTCCCACTGCATGTGCAATATCTGGTCTTGTGCAAACCATTGCATACATCAAGCTGCCAACTGCTGATGAATAAGGGACCCTGGACATGTATTCTATCTCCTCCTGTGTCTTGGGATGAATTTCCTTAGTTAATTTGAAATGGCTGGCCAAAGGTGTACTAACTGGTTTTGCATTCTGCATTCTAAACCTCTCCAACACCTTCTCTGTGTACTCACCCTGAGACAATGTCAGTTTGCGATTTTTCCTGTCTCTTGTTATTC
>ML782577.1:13955-38562 GCA_009831015.1 Picea engelmannii
CAGTGGGCTTGCAGAAGAAGAATTTGTAAAATTTATGCACTTAGAATCTGTCAAAGAAATGTGGGACAAACTCATTAGCAGTTATGAAGGTAATGAGAAGGTAAAGGGTGCCAAGCTTCAAACCTACAGATTATAGTTTGAACAACTAAAGATGAAAGAGGATGAAATTGTTGGGAAGTACTTTCTGAGAGTTGAAGAACTAGTAAATGCAATGAAAGGACTTGGTGAAAAAATTGAGGAAGCCTCTTTAGTTCAGAAAATTTTGAGATCTCTTCCAGATAGGTTCAACCCAAAGGTATCTGCTATATAAGAACTTAATGATCTAAAAGTTCTGCCTATTGACCAACTCCTAGGAACTTTGAATGCTTATGAAGTGAGGATAGGTAAAGATAAACCCACCTCTAGAGAAGCATCATTTAAAGCAGATAACAATGAGGATTCTAAGCCTGATGAAATTGATGCAAAATTTGTGAGAAGACTAAAGAAAGGATTAGGCAAGTACCAATGCAAGTTTCCCTTCAAATGTTTTGACTGTGGAAATATAGGTCACTTTGCCTCTAAGTGTCCACACAAGAAGAAGAACCAGAACGTTGAAGGTGAAGAGAAGTAAAAATCCAAAATATTTGGTAAAAAGAAAAGTTTATGTGTAAAAAATGATGACTCTTCAGAAGACACAGATAGTGATTCTTCATGTGAAGATAAGGTTAATGACTTTATGCTTATGGACAAAGAGTATTATGATAATAAAAGCATAGGAAATTATGTTAATGATGAAGAAGTTGTGGTTGACTTGGAAGGAGAACTGATCAGTGCCCTAGAAGAAATTGCTAGACTCGGATTTAAGAAGAAAAAGCAAAAACAATTGTTGATACAGTTCGAGAAAGACAATAAAAAACCTAATGAAGACTTTGCCCTGCTAAAAGTGGAACTAGAAGAGGCAAAGAAAATAGAGGACATTCTGAAAAAAACAGTTATCAAAGAAGAAGGCAAGATGTGAAGCCTTGGAAGAAGAGGTAGTAAAAACCAGGAAAGAGATGGAGAAGTTTAAAGCATTGTATCTCCAAAATCTTCCAAGCATTAAAGCCTTAGCATAACTAAACGACATTCTGAGAAAATAGATATCTCCTTTGTTGAAGATTGGTTTAGGCTATGTAAGTGGTTCAAGCAGCAAATAGCCTGAAAGCAAAGAGCTAGTAAAGATGATCAAGTTCCAAGTCAGCAGACAATCAGACCATGTGAGTACTCTGCCACCAAAAGTTAATAAAGACAAGATGATCCCTGATAAAAAAAAAAAAAGATATCAAAAGATGGAGAAACAAATGCCAAGAAAAAGGCCATCCTTCAGGTACCAAAACTTCTTCCATGGTTACTATTTTTACTGCTCTAATTTTGGTCATAAGATTGCAAATTGTCAAATTAAGTATAGAGACATGCAACTGAGGAGATCAAGAAATAAAAAATCTTTACAAAATTAGAAATTTAAAGTATATCAGATGGATGTTAAGTCATCATTTCTTAATGGAGATCTAGAAGAAGAAGAAGTATATGTGGAGCAACCTAAAGGATTTTCACTGACAAATAATCCTGACTATATCTGTGAGTTGAAAAAGGCATTATATGGACTAAAATAGGCACCACGAGCCTGGTATTATAGACTGGACAAATTTCTACAGGACAAAGGGTTAAAGAAAGGTATTGTTGACAGTAATCTGTACATTAAGTCTGAAGGTGATGATTTATTAGTTGTTTTTGTTTATGTAGATGACATTATTTTTGGATGCACTAATGACCATTCAGTTCAGTGGTTTTCTAATTCAATGCAGACTGAGTTTGAGATGTCCCTTATAGGAGAACTTTCATATTTTCTTGGTTTACAAATCAATTAGAGTTCTGCAGGGCTATTTATCTCTCAAGAAAAGTATTTGAAAGAGATGTTGAAGAAGTTTCAGATGGAAGATTCATCTCCTGTTAGTACACCTATGGTGGTTGGTTGCAAGCCTAGTATAGATGATATTTCACCTGATGTTGATAAAAGAACATATCAATTCATGATAGGTAGTCTTTTGTACATCACAACATCTCGTCCTGATATAATGCAAGTTGTTGGAATGGTAGGTCATTTTCAGTCTGCTCCTAAACAAAGTCATTTAGCAGCTATCAAAAGGATATTCAAATATTTGAAGGGTGCAATGACTTATGGTCTCTGGTATCCTAAAAATCATAATTTTCAATTAAATTCGTATTCAAATGTTGATTGGGAAAACTGTTTGGATGAGAGAAAGAGCACCAGTGGAGGTGCATTCTTCTTAGGTGATTCGTTAGTAGCATGGCTTAGTAAGAAGAAGGGATATATTTCATTATCAACTACAGAGGCATAGTACATTGCTACTACTACTTGTTTCACTCAGATATTATGGATGATACAAACTCTTGCAAATTTGAAGGTCACTTATACTGATCCAATTCCACTTCACTGTGATAACACCAGTGCCATTAGTGTCTCCAAGAATCCTGTTCTCCATTCAAAAATGAAGCATATACCAATAAAGTATCATTTTGTCAAAGAGAAAGTTACAAACAGAGTTGTTCAGCTGAATTATATTCCTTCCACAGAACAAATTGCAGACATCTTTACTAAACCCCTAGCCAAGACACCATTTGAATATCTTCGTCAGAAGATGGGTGTCATCCCTTCTCTCATCTATGAGATTCCATCCTGTCAGGGGGGGTATGTGTTGGTTGAATATCTGATACCTCCAAAAAAGTACCACAACATCTTAGGGGGAGCATGTTTTCTATGACATTCATGTCAAAGGGGGAGAAAAGGTGTGGTCTGGATGCTACAGTTGGAGTTCTAAGCAGAATAGTGTAACCTTTCAGGGTTTCCATCAATGCCAAAGGGGGAGGTTATTGGCATGTTTTTACAGGAAGAGTGTGCTTGTCATTGATGGAAAGAATAAGAATGACAATGGAGAACAGGAAAATCATAAGCTCAGGAGGAGAAGTGAACAGTATGCAGAGATCAAAGCTCGAAAGGAAAAGAGTAATCTCAGGGTGAGAAGCCTCAGCAGTCGTCCAATCAAGAAATTGACCATGTTGATTGTCTAATATTACGGACATCAGTCATATGAGTGACCATGGGCTTGAGGAATGTTGGAGGATCGTGACCTTCAGATCTACAAGCCATATCAACGATAGGGATGAATTGCAGAGAGTGAAAGAAGAATTAAACAACTTGCTAGTTCTCATCCCGCAATTGGTCTAGATCGTCAGATCTCATAAACCCAAAGATCAACAATTGTGGTTGACTCACCAATAGTGCACAACTTCAAATTGCAGAGTTTTGGTGATGAGTTAAATCACTCACAAGTTGTGGTTCTACAACCATCCTTAATCGTTGATCTTCTTCGAGTGTCTTCACGACCATTGGATCACTTTTAAGTGGAAGAACAGGATAAGCTAGAAGAGCAGCACCAAAGATATATTGAGCCATCGATCTAAGAACATGATCGACGAACAACATTTGGTTCACGTCAAAAGTTGTGAGGAGGTTATTGTTCAGGGAATCTCACTTCGAAAGAAATGGCAAATTGAAAGTCGAAATACACAAAGACCAAAATTTGAAATGAATAACAACCATCGGATCTGGAGAAAATGCAATGACCGTTAGATCAGGGAGAACCACGTCAGCAGACCACTTCTACAAGGACATGTGGAAGACCAAGTTGGCAGACCATGTTAGAAGACCACGTCATCAAGGACACATGGCGCAATCAGACAATGACAAGTGTCAAGTTGAATTGACACTTTAGGTACATGCAAATCACGAATCTAAGGGACACATGGCAGCTACTCGGCTCGTGACATGTCAACAAGTGAAGTAAGCAAGCTACGTCACTCCAGGAGATTTACTTCGGGATTTTCATCACCAAAAAATGTCAAAAGTCCCAAAGGACGAAGGTCTGAAGTAGCTCTCAACCATCGATATAAGGTACATTTCGGGAGTTAGGACAACCATTATATCCAGGAGAAGTACAGATCTAATCCATTGGATATGAGAACCAAGGATCAATGGTCATTGGATCTAGAGATAAATGCACGAAGGTTAAGCATTTGGATGAGCATAGGAGAGTAGACTTTTTGAAGTCATGAAGTAAGAAGGGACTGTCCATTGTCAAGACTGGCAGGTGGCGCACGATCCACAAATCCGGAGAGAATCACTTTGGGATTTTTTGGTTGGGAAGGAAACCAAATCGCCGAAGAAGATCCAGGCTGTCAGTTACCAGAAGGACGTATGGCAGAAATCTGTGCAGTTCGAGGAAAAATACTCTAGGAATAAGTGAAGGAAGCGAAGTTGAGTTTTTAAATCCATGAATCCCTAAGAGATGAAGGAGATGAGGATCATCGATATGTAGGAGGACAAATGTCAACAGATCGTGTACTCTGATTGGAACACTCTGGGAAAAAGCGAGCAAGGAAAGTTGAGATTTCTGAGAAACCAGAGAAACCAGAGAGTTGGTTCTCTCAGCAAGTTGCAGCTTGTAAAACAGAGGTGGTAGCCTCACATTGATTTGGTGCTCAAAGATAGATGATGTACAGAACATAAAAATACTGCCTATCATTCGAAGAAGAAGAGGTTTTCTCCCTTTATGGGTTTCCTCAGGAATATTTGTTTCTGTATACCTCATGTGTGTGATTGATGTTGAATACTCTATTGCTTACTTCCCTGAATTATTGTGATCATCATTGAGTGTTTTGTAATGAGTTTAAAATGGGCATAATTGTTTAAGAACAATAACAATTGATTCACCCCCCCCCCTCTCATTTTTCTAACACCTAAGGCTTTCCAACAAGAAATGGGCATGATGCACGTTGAGGCTCCTTCATCAACAACAGTTCGGAATATGTTTTTAGCCATCATTCACACTTTAATGTGGAAGGATACTTGATGGGAGAGCCTATGAGTTACCTGAGATTAATCAAAGGTCATCAAGTTTGACTTCAAGGGATCAACCTCGCCTATGTCCAAGAGCAAGGCTTTATGTTGCATGGGGTAGCTTTGGAAAACTTCAAGCGTTGGCACAAGCTTCTTGAGCCAGGTCTTCCACAATATTGTAGTTGTGGAAAGCCTGTGTGTTAGGATTATGATTCATACGTCAAAGAACACCCTTCAGGGGGGAAAATAGTGCTTCAAGAAATGGCTTCTATATATAGAGAGGGCCACCATGCTAGGATGAATATGTTGTTTCTGGGGTAGCATTCGAAGCCTCGAGAATGTCATAATTTTTATCTTGTGTCTACAAGTTGATCATGTGGTCACACATAATCACAGAAGCATAAGAGGGAGACCCCTCCTAGGGAGGGGTACCTGCCATGCCCCCTTGCAAAGGGGAAGGGTTTGTGGCAACCATGTTTTGAGGTTGAGGAGGGAAAGGATGGGTTAATACAACAAGCTTCTAGAGGACCCACTATTGTGCCAAAAATATGTGGAGTTCATCCTTCTGAGGACACTAATGAGTGGGATGGTCCTCCCCATGGATTGTTCATGGGAACCAAGCTTTCCTCTTCTCCTTAGTGCCCCCCTCCTAGTTGTTTTTGATGGAGGCATTTCCTTTCTCATTATTGAAATTCTTCTTGTTGTCCCATTTCTTTTTTCCTCCAGGTTGTTGAGGATTCTTCAGTTGCGTGGACTGCATCGAATGCACCTAGGAGGTATGAGAGGGAATTGCAAAAATTTGAGCACTAGTTCTAGTAGTCGATGACTGTGATGTAATCGAAATATGACCCATTTTTTCAGGTAACTGGTTCTTAGATGCATGGGAAACAAAACCAACCACACCATCGGCATGGGGTCCCAGGTTTGGCTTCCTAGGATCTATTGACCGCTAAGGATCATTTCAAATGATATCATAGAGAGTACATGACTGCGAGTATATCAAGTCTAAGTGTTGGGCACACATGTTATCTTTCTCCTCAATGGCGGCCCCGGTCATAGATACATCTCTGGAAATGGGTGGTCGGAGGGACTTAGTGAACTGCTATGTAAGGAGCTTGTCCATAATATGACTCTTAATCATCCTACACCATCGACACCACTCATGAATATGATCGAAGATGTGGGTGGCATTTTCTTGATGCAGAGAATTCAAGAGCTCTGTTCTTATCTTGTATCAGATGGTAAATTGGTAATGCATTAAGAACACCATTGTCAGGTCACTGAAGCTTCTAAAGGAGCCATATTTTAGTTTAATGTACCATTTAGCAGTGGCCCCGGTCAGGAATCTCTAGAAAAAATGCAACCTTACACTATCATCCATCAACGAGTTGGATGAACACCACAAGTGGTAAGTCATGATGTGTGTAGAGGGTTCCTCTCCTAGATTTTCGTCAAACTTAGGAATGTCTTAGGGTGATTTGGATGGGATAGTCGAGCACGAGGGATCATGGGCTATAGGATCATCCATTAACCTTGAAAAATATGGTAAATCAAGCGTTGTGACGAAAGGAAACAATGCAAATGAAGATTGGGAGGGAGGTGAAGTCTTTGTTGTCCCAGATGGACCTTGCGGTCCCCCTATGTTGGTACTACTAGAGGGTTGGGGAGATCCTAAAGAGTGAGTGTCAGTTGGGATGGTGGTACCTCCAATAGCATGACTTCTCCCATAACCAAAAATTCCCCCAGGGGTAAATGTGGACCCTACAGGAAAGATGTTCCCAAATATAGTCTTAGGGGAGCAACCCCCAGGCCTGGATGTGGTCACAAAAGGAAAACCTCCCCATGGTGAAAAATTGGCCCCAGGGGACATACCCCCTATGAGTGGTGTGCTAACCCAAGGAAATTTAAAACCTCCAGATGTAATATTCCCTCCGGACTAGATAGGGAAAGTCTGAAAACCACTAGGCATACTCCATCCAAAAGGTACCCCTACACCTGATGTTGTTGGGTTGCTCATCGGATTGGTGGAGGTGGAAGGATTTCCATGTCCCATGCTGAAATCAAAGATCGGCCCCCTACTAGAAAATAATCTAGAATTGGGCATGGATATAGAAGGAATGGGTGTAGGGATGCTAGGTATACTAAAGTATGGATATGATTCCAAAGTTGATGTCCCCCAGATCGAGGAACAAAACTAAAATGGAATGGACAGTGTAGGTATAATGGAGCTAAGGGATGACAATATGGACATTATTGGGATTCCAACGAGTGAATTTCCCCTTGTCCCACTTGGGGATGGGCTCATAGGCTCAGCTACACTAGACAAAACACTGGGTCCAGACATGGTGGGAGGATGAACAAACAAAGAGAAAGGCTCAAGGAAAACTTCCTCTACTTGGACAAGTAAATGGGTTGTTAGCTCAGTTAAAGGTGGATTAAAATTTGGTGGAGTATGTTCATCTACCACCTCTACTTCAGCCAAATTGGTCTCATCAAACCAAATATAATACCCTTTGAAGTCTTTGTCACTTATGTCACGTCACTTTAGAGGTGGTTGCACCTCCATAATAGGCTCAAGTCCTCATAATCGATGAGACTGGTGCAGTAATTCAGCCATGGTGAATAAGCTATGTTACTGACAAAAACAGATCAACCTATGGCCGACCTATACTCGGACTCAAATATCACACCCCTAATCAAATCTAGGAAAACAACAAGCAAATCAATTGGCTCAGGGGCCTTCCGAAAACCAACCCTATGGGGGGAGTCAAGTCCCCCACAATATTAGCTAGCAAAGATGTGAGGAGAAGTTATGATGATCTATGTGAAATAGCCTTGACCAGTGCTAGTACCCTTTATTAAGGCGGGCACCCTCCAGAGGAACTGATACCATGAACAAATGTCTTCCCTAGGTATGACAAGCACGTCTCACCTGCAGTCACCTATGTGGATCCATAGGAAAGGTCACTAAGGTTACCACCTAACAATCAATGGCCAGGTTAACAGTCGTAATTCCAACCACAGGTAAGTGCATGGTATCTAAGCCCAAATCTCTAAAGGTGTTAACCAACAGAACCCTCGTATACGTGACAACCAAAGCAGTACCGCAAACACCAAAACAAGCAGAGAGGGGTAATCTCCCTACTTGCCCCGATGCGACCTCATGCTTGACTCCTATGTTAGAGGATATTCTCAATACACTAGTTGAAAGAATGGGTTTTCACTCTCTTTAATGACTTCTAGATTGAGTTTTGTGGCCTTGAAGAGTTTACTCTCCAATCCTAATCCAATTCCCTAAACCTATCTACTGTTGGTTTGCTACCAACTGAAAACGTCTAATTGATTTTAGATTGAGTGCTTATTTTTAGAGGTTTTTTCTTAGGTCCAAAGGCAATGAATGAAACTTTAATGGTGTGATGACTCTTGACCCAACCAAGCAATGCAAGTATCATGATGCAAATCATTCAGTTCGATGAACTCTAGCTATGGGAGGGAGAGATATTTTCTTTCCTTCTTATTTGCAATCTTTAGAAAGTGAATCCTCGCATACACCAAGCGACCAACACATACAATCCAAATCTGAAACTTTTGTAAAAATTGGCAACCAAACAATGTCTCTAATGCAATTATTTTCCTAGTGCTTCAAAAGCAATCTAGCATGTAGCACTATTTTTGTCTTTATTATTATTTTTCAATATGAATGCAAAATTTCCTATTCTAAGCAAAAAATATCAATGCAAAAAGGGAAAACCAACAATTATTGGCAAACAAAGGGGTTGTAGGAAATTGGATATGAGTCTGGATCATCCCACTACAATGTCACTACAAGAACCACACCCAAAAACTCACAAAGGAGAGTTGATCTAGCAATGAACAAGGGTCATATACCAAGACCAACAAACAATCAATGATAATAACAACTAGATCTATTTAGATCTATTAGATGCTCAACCCAACTTCACTGAGATTCTCAGATAGAAAGGGAAACTATCCAAGAAGTACCAATCAATTCACTCAAATAACCTCAAGAAAACCTTTCAAAAGAAATTTATGTGACAATTAACTCTTCAACCAGATATCAAACCAGACCAAAAACAGAACTGCAACACATTATGTACTAGAGGACAGAACTACACCCCAGGCTAGGGCTTTGATCTGCAATTTTCTAGTTTTAGCAGTGCCTCGTGAGATAGAGGTTTGTCAACTAGTGAGGGGGGCTCGCGGGACAGATATACTTCAACACGTGAGGACCTAGGACATTTTGGTTTTTGGAAAATATGGATGAGTGGAATATATTCTAGATCTGAATCAGATCTACCAGATCTACAAGATCTAGGCCCAAGAATGACTATAATGTAAGAATATTGAAATGCAAGTCACAAAAAAAGAGGAATATGTAGGCAAAGAGACTTGACTGGAGAATAATTCTTCCCAAGTGGAGTCACCAATCTGTTATGAGATTTTTTCTCATAGGGATCTGACTGAATACTCAGTAATATGTCCCTAGGATTAAGCCTAGTAATCCTAGACAGAAAGGGGCTACATTCCTTATGATTTTCCTATATCTGAGCTCAAACACATAGATTCATAATGATCCCACAGAGTGGAGAATATTGGCATACCTTTCTTGAGGTGGTACTTCATATGTCCTAGCAGTTGTAGTCCTAGAAATCCATCTCCAAGCTCCACAACCTACTTCCTGTATACAAAAGACACATAAAATCCTCTCTACCTCTCTATTTAGGATTACAATCCTAGATCTAATTAAATTTCAATAAGTTCTACAACAATATGAATCAGATCTAAACATTTGTTTTTCGATTGCAAACATTCATAGGGGGGAAACCAAATGATCTATTAATTATAACCAAGACACTACATCAATATCACAAACTTTGGATGTAGATGCATTTCTTATTGGCTCCTTGCTCCTTGCCTCTCCTTGCAGCTTCTTGGTCAGGCTATACTCATTAACTTCTTGTTGTAGAAGGTACCTCTCCAGTTGGACAACATAACATTACTCTGAATTATTCCTCCTCTTTCCCAAGGCTTTCCTTTGTTATATAACTCTTGGAGGAGGCTTGGGAGAGGCTTCTAGATCTTCTAGAGGCCACTAGAGACTCGAATGATGTGAGTTCATATGCCTTTGACACGAATATCCAACTCAGCATTATCCTATCACCTCGTAACTTCTCAATTCTAGAAGTCTGATAGTGCTGAACTTGAAGATCCACTAGTGTCCAGCGAGGGCCTCACTTTTTTTCCACTAGGTGACCCCCGAAGATGCCAATAAGGGGTAAAAAGGGTTCCAAAAGGGGTCAAACCCTAGGCAAAATATTTACTCTGGTTTTAATCCTATGTTAACTTCCTCTCTGGTCTATAGGGTGGAAATTAAGGCTATAAAAGCAATGGAAGGAAAGAAATTGGTCCTGCTAACTCCCAAATATTTTAAAAGGATGCTCCTACTGCTCTGCTCCAACAGAAGTCTCAAGCTTCCAGATGTTGATTCTTTCTTAGATTTCCAAGGTGGTGGGGTGAATTTGTTGAAGGACTCCATGTCTCCATCAGCAGAATTGTTAGTTTATCTTTCATCCATTGATATATATCTATTGTCGAAGTCGTGTCAAGATTTTTCATGGCTATTTATGTGTTTGATGGGACCAGATTCTACATCTCACATTCCCAAATCAGTTTTATATGTCTTTTATTTTTCCTTCCGAAAATAAGTTATGTTTGATTGGGTCAAGGTCATCTCAAACAAAATCTCCTACCATCTGGCCAATTGCTTGAAAACTCAAATATTTTTCATGACCACATATATGGACCTTACGGTTTCTTATTATAATGGGTTTGAAGGATTTCCATTGAGGGGTAATTTAGATGTTTAAAGTGAATCTGTCCAATTCTAGTACCCAATCCTTTGGAATCATAAGGCACCATTCCAATTTTTCCTTATCCAGGATAAATTTCTTAAACAATTTAGATACATGTTGCTTGGAGTAGCACCAGCAAGGATAAATCAAGAGGCAGAGGATTTTCTCAAGGGAAAAGGATTTTATGTGCACAAAGAAAACCACAATTACATTAGGTTGTATGGATATGAGGGAAGCCCATTTCTTCTCCCTACATTTTTTTTTTATTGGTACTCTATCACTGAAGTATACAGGGAGTACAAAACATGCTCCACCCTTTTTTATAAAAAGAGACAGAGACAATTAATTTCCCTACCCTTTAATGTAGACAACGTGACAATTATAAGTTCCTCCCATTTAATAGAAGTTTCTAAAATGCTTAATGCATTAAGCCTAAAGGAAGCATAACCCCTCAAAGGTTTTACCCTGAAGGGTTATTTTCTAAACATTTGGCATCCATGAGGTATAACAACATTTTCACAAGGGTTCCAAAAGGAATTGTTGACAACAACCCAAATACTCTGAAGAAGAAAAAAAATAAAGTATGAAATGATGATTTGGCCATTGATATTAGTTCAAATATTCAAAGTCAACAGAATAAAACAAGGCAAAGATCAAAAAGTGAAACTAACATGAAATATAATTCTACCCCCTATCCACCTAGGATTTCCTCCTCTGCACAGAAGAAACAAGATTCAAATGTAAGTAGAGAAGATCATAATGAAGGACATGCTGGAGGAGATGATCCCCCTCATGATAACATTGAAAAGACACATGTTGTTTCAAAGGATAAAAGGAAGAGAAGTTCAAGTAAGAAAGGCTCACAAAATTATGAAGGGCATAGATATATTATTTATATGGAATTTGATAGAACCACTATACCCAGCAAGGTAGCATTATGAATGGTCGAAAGTTAGAAGATAGAAGAGGATTTGGCCCAGATACGACCAATTATTTTTTAAGAGAACTCTTTAACACTACATAATTCCCAGTATAATAAGGAAGAAAGAAAATTGCAGATAGAAAAGGTCCACATTAAGAATAAGAAAATAACTCAAAAATGGAATTCAGAAGTGGGCGTTTCAGGAGTTCGACCCTTGTGACTCATCAAATTTCATATCACCACTATATATTCTCTTTCTCACTCTATTTCACAGCTAGAGATAGAAAATATTGGATTAAAAATTAGAATAAGCGAACTCGAGGACACATTGAGTCCTAAACCGTTGTTCACATAACCACTAGTTATTGTTCCTCTAGATAAAATGCCTTAGAGTACACTAGGGACATAAACAAGGGTAAATAAGGCCTCCAAGTTGTTGAGCATAGTAAGATTATATATCACAGAAAACATCAATAAGCAACTTAATATTATTTCAGAAGCCTAGGAAGTCAAAACAAGTTTGAGGAACCTATCAAAATGGATCACCACCTTTATGGAATATTTGCAAAAGGATTTGGAACATGATGAACTTTTTTACAAAAATGTTTTAAGCACTTTTCTTGCATAGGTGTCAAGTTTAAGTGATTTCCATAGAAATCAACATGATTTATCTTGAAACCGTAGAATAAAACAAGCGAAAGTATGTTGGTTAGCAAGAATTCAAATGCTACAAAATTCAATTGTTAATTGTACAAATATTAATGACAAAATAAGTAATACATTCCTTAAAGAACTTGAAATTGTTAAATATATTGAGGGCCCACAACTAAGAAGAGATTCCATGCCTATACCTAAGGAGAAATTGGAGATGGAATTGAGTGTAATTAAAGCTTCATCGGCTAGTGAGTTTAACAATCTCATTGATTTTTAGGAAGATGAAACTAGGTGATGGGATCCCCACCCCAGTCCATTTGGACGAATGAATTTCATTTAATTGTTTAAGTATCAGGACCATTGTGTTTTGCGATAGGAAAACACTTTATTCGAACTTGAACATCAATTTGTAATATTTTTTACTCTCGCAAAGAGTTATCCCGAGTGTTCATAACATTTGTGGTTTCAGACTTTATATAAGCATGAGATCTCATGTATGTTTCTCCTATGCATATTGTGATTTTAAATGAATGAAATCATTTAAAGCTCTCTGAATTTTTGGGCCATCAATCTTATTTCATGTCTATGAGTCTTGCTTCGAATATTTTTCTCTCATTACTTGAATGAATGAATGTGATGGAATGGATGTAACTATTATGCTTATTGTATGTCAAGTTATTATTTTTCTACTATAATTTATTTTCTACCTGTTCATATACTTTACCACCTAGTCCACTCATAGGTGTAGATGATATGAATTCTTAAGAATATTGTTTGAACAAGTATATTAAACATCTAAGTGAGAAAGAGGAGTACCACCTCTATAAAAATGTAGAGTGTATCTTAATAACTTCTTTAAGAATACCCTAGGAGGTTGAATCTTGTCCTTAACATGAAAAGAGATCAAAAATTTTAGCGACCATACTAGGGAACGACTAAATATAAAATATCTTACCTCTAGTTAATGACTCAGCTTGATCTAGTCCAACCTCATATTCTCATTGGATTGGATGACCAAATAAGTGTTATGAATTAATTCTATAATTTGGTCTTAAAAACAACAAAGAATCGAGAAGAAATTGAGTGATGTTGGAAAGTATTAGCTAAATAGGAGCCCCTGGTTCCTCACAATTTCGAAAGGTGACTCCAATAAACATTCACAATAATGGAAACTTCAAAATATTTTGAAGGCCCTATAACAAGAAGCAGAAGAAAAATTATTGAACGAGTGAGTAGCTCTATGGTTTAAGCTTCTATCTCTTTATTTCCATCAGTTGTTGTTCATCAAGAAGAGATGGGGGACTCTGAGGAACGAAATGAAAACCAAGAAATGAGGAAAGATGAGAGGAAGGAAGAAGAAATGATGATAGGAAAAGAAACCAAAGACTGAGACAGAGAATAAGTCCTTTATCTCTTCAGGGTGAACAACATTAATTGCCAAATATTCATGTTGGAGTACTATCGATATTTAGTGGTGATGATATAATGAATCCTAACAAACATATTGATCAATTCCTAACAATTTGTGATATACATGGGGTAATACATGATGATTTCATGGTCAAAGTATTTCTACAAACTTTGATCGGTCCAACTTATGACTGGTATATATCCCTACCAAAAAACTCAATCACGTGTTTTGATGATATTGAGTATCGATTTATGGGAATATATGCTCATCATGTTGCATATCATACCCTCCTAACTCAGTTTACTTAAATCCAATTGGAGAAGAATGAAAGGATTAGAGATTTCAATCTCCATGTTTTAGGACTTTACAATGAATATCGAGGGATCAACGTCCTAATGCCCCTGTTATTCTTGGATGTTTCAAAAATGCAATGCCTGCAAATGTAAAATATGCAATCAAGTATGCTCGAATTGCTACATTAGAAAATTCTATGAGGAAATCACATGATATGGAAGAAGATATGTTAAGAAGCAATGCAGACCCAAATATTATTTTGGAAAGAGTGCAATGACAAATGATGTCCCTCACAGTTTCAGATCAAGACATGCCTAAACCAACTCGAAATGTTGAAGATAGATCAGTTGCAAGAGGTATATTTCATGGTCAACCACCAAATGTTTGATCTATTACTCTACCAAATGAACCTTCTCATTCAAAGAAAGAGGAAAAAATTACACAGTTGAACAGAACTGTTAGACAGATGCAGAATGAGATAACTTGATTGTGGAGAGTTGAAGAACAAATATTGCATCAACAATACCATAATGTTGGACCACCCAAATATGGATTAAGGGAGAATCCAAAAATAAACCTGAATGTGGAAAATCTGGCTACTAGACCTAGAGCTCCCCAGTTTCAAATTCCCAATGTTGTTGTAATAGATGAAAATAATGATGAACTTCTTAAGGAAGATTACAAATTCTTGGATCCTCTCGAAGTCAATAATGAAGGATCTCCTGGAATCCTTGAATCCATGGATATGGATGATGATACAATGTCATTTTTAGAAGGATATTTGACAGCGAAAGAAGAATAAATTTTGAATAAAGAACAAGAGAATTTAGTCCAAACAAGGGCTCAATAGAATAAATTCAAAGGGAAAAATTCAGTTTCCCCATAAATTGATAAATTTAAAGGTGGCCCATATGTTCTAGAAAATGTTTCTTCCCAAGAAAATTACAGGAATACAGGGAAAATTTCTCATAATAATGATGAAAGGGTAAATTCTACTAAGATGACTTATAACATTGTTGACGATATAATAAAATTGCAAATTACCCTTCCATTATTGTAGGTAGTCAAAATTCCTCAACAAAAGGAAAATCTACTTAAAGTACTAGAAAATGGAGATAAAACTCATGCAAGGGTAGAGGTAGCAGTCATCAGCAATAAACAACAGTGCTTTTCCCCTTTTATGAGAACATGAGGAAAGATTCCTCCCTTTTATATATCTTTGGAGACACCTGAGTTGATATTACATAATTGTATGGTAGATAGTGGTGCCACAAATAACATCATGCCTCTTAACATAATGTAATAAGTTGTCTTGGAATGCATTAAGTATGTTGAAACTATAGAGAGAATTTATGTGATTGATTCAAGAAAATTCTCGGCATATGGAGAAATCAAGTATTTTTGTGCATGGATAAGCTCTGCACCACATATCAAGATAATTTTCACTATAATTGTGGTCAACCTACCTGTAGCATATAGTGTTCTTTTAAGAAGGAAATGGTGTTTTCCCTTGGGGGGATACATAATGAATGATGGAAGTTGTATGATTCTTCGAAATAAATATGGTGGACTTACAAGGATCCCTCTTTAATAGAGAAATTGTATTTTATTCAAGGAAAAAAAATTCAAGCAATGGTAAATTACATAGATGTTGGTCATGGTAATTATGCCATTTTAAGTGAAGATGATATCGGGATTGAAAATAATGATGAAAATCAATTCCATGGATTTTGGAAAATGTTCTTTGATGGTGCTACCTCAAAAGCTACATTTGGGGTAAGTGTGATATTTACAATTCCACGAGGAAAATTGCATGCACATGCATTTTGATTACAATTTGAGTGTTCAAACAATGAGGCAGAATATGAAGCATTGATTCAAGGACTAATACTTGCTCATAGGATGGAAATTACTAATATTGTAGTCATGGGAGACTCAGAGTTGGTCATCAATCAGGTCCAAAAAAATTATTTTACCAAAAAAGAAAGGATGAAGGCTTATGTTGAGAGAGTTTAGGATCTTATCCACACATTTAGTTTCTTCAACATATCATTCATTCCCAGGGAAAGAAATCAAAATGTTGACTCAATGATAGTGTCAGTGTCACTTTTCAATCAAGAATCATCTTATAATTCATTCCATTTCAAGATGATTTTCCGCTCATCAATACCAGACAATCGATATTTTCGCTAAATATTAAAAAATGAGGAACATATTGTTGAATTTTTCATGGAGCAAAGCATTGAATAAGAAGAGTTTTCATAAAACAATAAGTTTGAATATCTAAAACATCGAAGTGATTTGAGCACAAAAGTTCTTGTTCCTATAGAATCCTCATTTACTCAAGATGATCAAATACA
Organism: Picea engelmannii; assembly: GCA_009831015.1. Taxonomy (NCBI): domain Eukaryota; kingdom Viridiplantae; phylum Streptophyta; class Pinopsida; order Pinales; family Pinaceae; genus Picea; species Picea engelmannii. The sequence continues at coordinate 30,406 of ML782577.1, forward strand.
AAATAGAAAACATGTTGAAGAACCATCACTTAGAAAATTCCAAGATGTTTAGAAAGTGAATATTGGAACTCAACAAAACCCAAAAATTTTAAATTTGGAAAGCACATGTACCAAGGTAGAAATTGACCAATACATCAAGATCTTCATATATTTCCAAGATGTTTTTGCATAGAAATATGATTATTTGAAAGAATATGATAAAATTATTATCCAGCGTGTCCTACTTCTAAAGGAAGGGACCAACCATGTCAGATAGAAGCCAAGGATAATCAATCCTAAACTAAAACATTTGGTTAAATTTGAACTTTAAAAGATGGAAATGTGGTGAATTATTTTTTCAATTAGACATTATGATTGGATCTCAAATCCAGTGATAGTAAGAAAAAAGAATGGAGAAATTTGACTATGTGTCGATATCCAGGATCTTAAAAATCTTCTTTGAAAGATAATTATCCTCTGCCCAATATGGAGATGTTGTTAGAGCAGGTCACTAGTTATGCAATGAATTATATGCTCGATGGATTTTTCGGATACAATCAAGTGTTGTTGGAAGATGAAGGTAGACATAAAACAACATTCACAACACTTTGGGGAGAATATGCCTACATTCGAATTCCATTTGGGATAATGAATGTGACAGCTACATTTCAAAGGGACGTGAATCATGCATTCAAGGATATGATAGGGAAAATTATGGTAGATTATCAAGATGACCCGACAGTCTACTTAAAGTTGAGAGAATAATAACTCTCACACCTCTGAGAAGTTTTTTAACGATGTAGACTATACGAAATCTCTTTAAATCCTAAGAAATTTATGTTTGCAGTTTTAGAAGGGAAGTTTTTAGGTCACATTGTGAGAAAAGAAGGAATATATAGAGACCCAGGAAGGATTAAATCCATAGTTGAGTTGAAACCTTCTATGAGTCGAAAAGTTGTTTAGTCGTTTTTGGGAAAATAAACTTTGTCAGAAGATTTGTTCCAAATTATGCATCAATCGTTAAGAATATAAGCAAGTTTCTTAATAAGGATCAAATCTTTTAATGGTCTAATGAATCTCATAAATCTTTCTTGAATACAAAGTCAACAATTTCCATGGCTTCAGTTCTTATTAGCCCTGATTTTGAGAAAGATTTTATCGTGTACTCTTTTTCCTTGAAGGAAATTGTTGTTGCCATATTGACTGAGAAGAAGGATTTGAAGGAAGAGTACCCAATTTATTTTATGAGTAGATGCTTGCAAGAGTATGAAATGAAGTATTCTCCCATCGAGAAACAAGAATTTTCCTTGGTCAAATTTGTCTCTTACTTCATAAATTACATTATCACATCACATGTGATTGCTTATGTGTCATATCCTCCTATAAAGATGATGTTGTCTCAATATATTAGAGAAGGGATATGGGCCAACTGGTTGGCCAAATTACAAGAGTATCACATAGGGATAAAACCACTAAAAGATGTAAAAGGGAAAGGACTGTGTAAGTTGATTGGTGGGATTGAAGCAGTCAACATCGATTTATCCAATGGAAAAATCCTTGCTACACAAGATAAAATGGTAGCAAGATCTGAGTGGTATAAAGACATCATATTTTATTTGAATTCAAGGAAATTTACAGTTGACATGACAAAAAAATAAAGGATATAACTAAAGATGAAATCAAATTCTTATGTGTTGGTTTATGGGATATTATTATGAAGAAATTTTCATTGTATGTTGTTAATATTCCTAAGCCACTCTAAGTCCATTGAAATTGTGAAGGAAATGCATGAAGGTGTTTATGGTGTACATTTTGCTCCAATGGTAACATCACATAGAATAATCCGAGTTGGTTTTTATTGGCCTAATTTATTCAGAGATGTACATGATTTTATAAGGAAATGTTTACCATGCCAAAAAAATTATAGTAAAGAAAAGAGGGCTATTATGCCTCTGAAGAAAATCACAGTTGAAATTCCTTTCACACAGTGGGGTTTTGATGTTATTGGCCTCATAAATCATAAATCTAGTAAAGGCCATTTTTACATAATAACAACCACTGATTATTTTACAAAATGGCGAGAGGAAATAACATTAAAGGAAGATAATGCTAAGCATCTTATTTAGTTTTTACAATAATTTTTTTTATTAATATTTGGTGTTCCTGAGAAGTTTATCACAGATAATGGTTCTATATTCATCAGTTCGAAATTTAAAACCTTCTATGGTAAGTTAGGTATAGTAATGGGACAATCATCAAATTACTATCCTCAAGGAAATGGATTGGATAAATCGACAAACAAATCTCTTGTGTAAATTCTCAAGAAAACATGTGTTTCAAACCAAAGGGACTAGTACAAGAATATTTTGAATGCTTTATGGGAAAGAAGAATAACACCAAAGACTAACACTAGAAATTCTCCATTTTCCTTGGTCTATGGAAAATATGCTCGATTACTAGTACATTTGGAGTTGAATGCATTATCCATTGCCACCAGGATTGAATATGAAGAAGGGACTATGCCAATGCAAGCTCGATTTCATCAATTGATGCAATTTGAGGAGAAAAGAGAATAAGCATTGATAAATATATAGAAAAGGCATGAAGTAGTGAAACATATTTTGATCGAGGTGTCACAGTCAAAGATTTATGCAAAGATTGGTTTTTCTTATTATGGAATAAGGCTACAGAAAAAATTTCATTACACTCAAAGTTTGATGCCCTATGGATTGGACCTTACCATATTGAAAAGATATGTGGTTTCAGTTCATATTTGTTAAAAGGAATGGATGACTAACTTTTAAAATTTCATGTCAATGGGCAGCATCTAAAACATTTCTTCCCCTAATATTATTAGTTGTTATGAACAACCAATGTATTATAGTCCACTTTGTATCATTTAAGTGTATAGTCACCATGTTTTATATAAATACCTCATTGAATCCATGCCTAATGGACTAAGGCCTTCTTGGTTCTCAGAAACCCCTAGGGGGTCACTGTCCCACAGTTGGAGCCGATATGTTGATCCATTTTCATGTATCACCTTTGATTTCCAAGTTTAGCCATGTATATAACCCTTCCCCGCCCTTTTCATGGGGGCTTCACCTTGTTGACCAATATATTATCAAGTTCATTCATAAATGGAGTTTTAAAATTATGAAAAACAGAGTCAATATATTGTCGGTATTGGGTTGGGGGGGGGGATGTGGGGTAGGGGGGTTTACAAGTATTGGGGGTTATAAAAAGGGGTATTTGGTAAAAATATGGGATATCTAGTAAAAATAGGGGTTTGTTTGATTGGAAATATGTATTGGGAGGGGGGTCAACAAAAGGATTTTGGGAGGTATTTATCAACATCTAGTGAAATTAGATGTATTATTTAGTATCCCATGAATGCATGTCCTATGTCATAGGATCACTAAGTGGAGATCATGTTTCCCTTTTCCTTTTCATTTCATAGTCCACCTTGTGTCTATAGCTTCATTAGATGTCGAGAAAAAATCTAGACGTTCACAATAAGTAGTCAGTATTATTACTTGTGCGGGATTCCTTATGTTGTGAGGAGAATCTTTTTTTCATAACCATTTCCCTGCAACCCACACAAAACCTTCCCTCTCACAAGTCATGTTCCACACATGCCAATACTTGGGTTATTTTTTAGCTTTTTATTTTTTGCGGAGAACCCAACACCACCCTTCTCTCCACACAAATCGTGTCTCTGCACGTCTTGTTTTTCTACACTTCCACCTCCTCCATAATACACCCTGCGTACTCCAAAACTTCTACATTTTACTTATCCATTTGATGGTCATGGTTCTGTGGAAATCTTTTCATACATATTCCCTGCACACTCTACTCCTTTGCACATCCCGACTTCTGCACAACCCTCAGCTTCACACAACTATTGTGCAAATAAATTTGCACATTCCACTCCCCACAAAGATCAATCCCTCCGTACTTATGCACAACTAAACCTTTAAAGGATTGATCTCTATCTACCCATGTTCCATAGTGAAATTCTTGTTATATTATCATGCATCTTGCACACTTTTATAGGGTCATTTATGATTCATTAAGGAGTTCCAATTCACAAGGAAAAAGGTGTTAATTTGACATTAATGTGGATTGATTATCCCATTTTCCAATGAAGCACTTGCTTTTCAAAATAAATTCCATTTATGGTTTGTGCATGTCTCGAAGGAAATTGTACGCGATGAAGGGATGTTTTAGTAAATGTTATTCATGAACTTAGCCTTTAAACAAATTGACCCCTATAATCCATAAGTAGTATTGTCACATATATCAAATTTTGTTGGAAGAATAAGAAGCATGGAAACTAGAAGAAGAAAAGATCCTTTTGTGGAGATATTGTCAATTTTGTCACACACCAAGATAATGACCTCCATTGGTCAATTGCATATTAGTGGTTCTTGAGAATAAATCCTAAGAAGAATCTTAAGAACAAGATTTGGATGACTATCCTAGTGAATGTCAGTTGCATGCACGGATTTTTTTATTTCAGGGAGATGGTTTTCTGGTGTGCCCTCTGATTTGATTCAAAAATTAGAATGATTCGAGTAGTAGTGGAAGGAAATAACTCGGTCCTACTAAATCTGAAATATTTATAAAGGATGCTCTAACTAACCGACTCCAACAAAATTCTCAAGATTCCATATGTTGATTCTTTTATCTATTCCCAGGGTGGTGGGGTGAATTTGTTGAAGGAATCCATGGCTCCATCTATAGAAATGTCAGATTATATTTCAACCATTGATATATATTTTTTGGCATAGTTGTATCGATATTTTTCATGGCTATTCATGCATTTGATGGGACGAGATTCTACATCTCACATTCCCAAGTCAATTTTATATGTCTTGTATTTTTCCTTCCGAAAAGAAGTTATGTTTGACTAGCTCGAGGTAATGTCAAACAAAATTTCCTAATAGCTGGCCAATTACTTGAAAACTCAAATATTTTTCATGACCACATATCTCATTTTGGCAGTTTCTTATTGTAATGTGTTAGAAGTATTTCCCTTGAGGGGTAGTTTAGATGTTGAAAGTGAACCTATCCAATTCCGGTACCCATTCCTTAGGAATCATAAGGCACCATTCCATTTTTTCCTTATTCAAGATAATTTTCTTAAAGAGTTTAGATACATGTTAACCAGAGCAGCACCAGCAAGGATAACTCAAGAGGCGGGGGATTTTCTCAAAAGGAAAAGGATTTTGTTTGCACAAAGAAGACCATACTTACATTAGGTTGTATGGATATGAGGGAATCATATTTCTTCTCCCTACATTTGTTTGTTGTCGATAGTTTTTTGTCGAAGTCTATAGGTAGTACAAAACATGATCCACCATTTTTTATAAAAAGAGAAAGAGACAATTCATTTTCCTCCCCTTTAATGTAGTCAATGTGACATTAAGAAGTTATTCCCAATTAATAGAAGTTTCTGAAATGATTAATACATTAAACCTTAAGGAAGAAAACCTGTCAAATTTTTTGACCCTGAAGGGTTATTTTCTAAACATTTGAAATCCATGAGGTATAGCAATATTTTCACAAGGGTTGCAGAAGGAATTGACAAAAACGAACCAAATACTTCTAATAAAAATAAAAGCAAGTATGTAATTATGATTTGGTCACTGAGATTAGTTCAAATACTCAATGTCAACAAACCAAAACAAGGAAAGCAAAGGAGAGAATGATGAAGTACGTGATGGAGGAGATGATGAAGATGATCACCCTCATGATAACGTTGAAAAGACACATGTTGTTTCACATGCTAAAAGGAAGAGAAGTTCAAGTAATAAAGGCTCGATAAATTCTGACAGGCCTAGAGATATTGTTGTTATGGAAGTTGATAGCACCATTGTACCCTACTTTATAGCATTATGAATGGTAAAAATTTAGAAGATGGTAGAGTGTTACGAGGAAATTCTCTCTATGGCTTGAGGTAAACCACAACAGACAGAATGACACCTAGAAATAAACTCTAATTTCAAGTATGCTAGACAAATGGAAATTCTAACAAAGGAAGGCTAGAATCCTACCTCGTTTGGACGTCCGAAGAATACCATGGCTAAGCTCACGATCCAACACTTGATACCTACAATTTGTTCTCAACAACCAAGATACACAAGCATATGGAAATTGTATAAAGTATTATCATATAAGCTAGCATAATACACTAACATGTATAACAAATATGCCCATGGAAAGTAATACAAATATTTGCAACATATAATTGGAAGAGAAAAGAGTATTTCTATAAATGTAATATGTAGAAGTACATAGGTGACAAACTTCTGTAACGACACATATTGGAACCGAGAAACTAAGTCCCTCCACCTAGGCCTTCACCACTTCAATCCTCCATAAAGGAAAGCTCACAAGTAGTCGGAGTAATTGAGTTTCTCCTTCTCAATATAGGAAGAGCTTGGGGGATAAAGGAAGGAAGTTCAGACTTTCAAGGACAAAGGGATGTAGACTCAATATGAAGTGAAATTTCTCCATAGTTTCTTTTCTCTCAATATTCCCTCCTTTAAAGGCTTGTATATGGATTAATTTATAGCCTCCAAATGGACTTGAAGGGTTGGATCAGAGCGATTTCAGTATATGGAAGGTCAAGGATCATGGATCTCATGACATGGCACAGAAACTCGATATATTTTTAGTTTTTGAGAACAAAACCCAATGTACACAAGTTGTAATGGAGTAACCTGCGTATACATGAGTTGTCTAACTATGGCTCGCGTATATATACAAAATTTTGAATTTTTGTCTCTGGAATGAGAAAAAATAGGGAATTTGAGTCTGCAAAGGGAAAGGGAAGGCCATCAAAGAAAGATGCATGGAGTGTGGAAAAAATTTCTATAACAGATACCCCCTAATGTGTGAATTCAAAGGAGAAATCGCAGTGGCCAAAATACATTATAATTCCCAGAAGTGGAGTAGTGAGGACCCAGCTAGAAGAACTAGTCACTCATGAGAATATTACAATTCATATTAACTCTATACACATGGTTGTTGTAACACCCTGTTTCCCCCAGTCTGTAAAATTAACTATATTGGCCAAGAACTATGGAAAACTCCAAGATGTGAATGTGTGATTTGACAGGCCCTGTGTAAAAGGGTCGATGAATGTAAATGATGTGCGAATATGAGTCGCATGATTGTTGGGAGGGGAATGTGATGAAAAAGAGACCACGATGGCTGATGAAAGGTGGTGGAAGGCACCTGGAGTGGTGGTGTTAACTTCCACCGAACCAATACCGTATTGGTCTTTACTGGCTCAAAGACCAAAGCTGCTCTCTGGCCCTGGAGTGAATTACTCGCCAAGATGGTAGGTGGGGAGGCTCCTCATGAGTTAATGAGGGGATGGGGGTGAACCGCCCATCCGTAGAAGCCCTCAGACCTGACCACTGTGGGGGAATTTGCACCACACGTGACCTTGCAGGACAAAGTAAGAAAGGAAGTGTGGGGAGAGCAGAGCGCGCAACAGGAATCACAAAAGGAGAACCAAAGGAACTCTAGAAAATACAGTGAGTCTTGAGCAGAGGAGAAGGAGAGTAACCTTCGTCCTTGACTTCTAACGAGCGGGAAGTAGGAGACTGAGTCTCAAAGCCTTGTCATCTAGCTCGGGGGTGGCTAGTGGTAAATCTGTTGGGAGTCGTTGAGCCTACGGTTGGGTGGAAATGAGCACCCCTCTCAGCAGTCACGCCATACTTGGTGTTCTTTCTGATAAGTGTTTACATCTCGCATCTTGAATTAAATATAATGGATGTATGCTCATGTTTTTACACTTATAAATGATTGATTTATGTATAGGAGTGTTTTCCTGGTGTTTCGATCAGCAACAATGAATGCGTGCTTATACTTATATGACTATAATCAGTTTACGTATAGAATGTATAAGTTCAGATTCGAGCTCGTTCCCTGGAGAGTTGTCCCATGTACATGACCCATGATATGCCCTGGTTTATTTTCCCGAAGGCACCTCCTTCTGGGAAGCTCCATCATATTCCAGAGCCGAAATGAGTTTCTAGAAGGGACTACGGTTTTTAAGTAAATATTTAAGCTTACCTCACCCCTGTCACAGAGTTCATAGCTCGATAATCTAAGAAGACCTTTCAGTCAGGTCACCTAGCCTGGTGATAATTACCCAAGAAT